>CATIWF010011616.1:0-13835 GCA_949630135.1 Balakata baccata | reverse complement strand
ATGGCGTCGCCAACACAGAGGTCAAGCCAGTGAACTTGAGTAGAGATTGAATGCTATACCGTGACGGCCCCATCCTCCCATGGGTCCTTTAAAAGAAATCAAAATTCTCTAAATTTTTTGGGTAACTACTTCATTTCCCCAATTAATCAGGGCCTATCTACGTTCTGTTCTTACTTCTCTTCATCAATTCACACATGCAAAGGTTCCTTCATTTCCTCATCCACATGCAAGCTCTCTACCTCTAATGATCAAATCTCGAACGACATGCAGCACACTTTCCCCCTTTATGTCGTCTCGGCTTTGACTTGGAAAGGATGGAAGGATTATCTTCTTTGAAATTCCATGATTGATTATCGAGAAATTACAAGAATTTATATCATTGTGAAGTGTTTGGATCACGGGAAAGTGAAAGAAATAGAGAGTTTGGTGGAAAGAAAAGAAATGAGGAAATGGCTAATGGGGGTAATGAAAGAAAATGTTACCGATAAAATGTACCCACTTTTAAGTTTATATAATAAGATTAAGGATGGGATTTGTACGCATGATAGACAAGTGGGCGGCATGCAATTTTCAATTTGAGTTAATCAATTATATCTTATTATAATTTAATCATTGTTAAGAAAAATTCGAAATCTTATTGGATTCCTTGGAGATCCTAAATCGTTCTTTCCATAATCTAAACTTCGAGTTTTGCTCAGTACTTTAAAATAAAAAAATCGTATATAATTAAATTTAATATATACTTTGATCAAATTTCCAATCCAAATATTAAAGTAGATTATTTAAGATTAACAATAATACGTTTTTTCTAAATAAAATCTAAAAGGTTCTATTATTAGAAATTGGCTAGTGATTTAAAATAATAATTGTTAATAAAGTTAGCAAATTTCTCTATGCAAATCTTTTCTTCTCAACCCTAAATCTCCCACATTTTTCTTTGCTAAACATTTTCTTTCCAATTTTAAAATCGCTTTAGTTCTTATTTGAAGATATACTTATTGTCAATCTTTCAATTTATATATTCTATGTAACTTTAACAATGTATTATAAATAAATTTATTATGACATCATATTAAAACATTTGTATTGCATGGATATTTACATCAATAAATATTATACTTATTCATTTTGTTATATATTATCATATTTATATATTATATAGTTATTTTATTATTCTGATTTTTATAGTCCGACACAACGCGAGAGTAGCTAACTAGTATATATATATATATATATATAATATGTCATTCTCAACTAAGTTTTCAAGTACTTTACCAGATCCTCTTACATACTAACAGATTTATATAGCAACCTAAACACAACTAGCACCATAGGCAAATAGAACAGACATTTATTGCCGATATACTAGTATTTTATTTTACAGCACACTAATATTAGACAAACGCATATACATGCATTACTATCATATCATTTTACTATTGTCTTATTAATAACTTTGCTTTATTGACTATTACTATAAAGCTTCCATAAATCTGGTTTACATTTTTTTTTTTTTGTTCGACTCAGGCGTTAGTGGCACAATTGCACTTGACAAGGAGGGCTGGAATCCACACATTGATTTTTTTCTTTTTTTGCAATTTTTGGTGAACCTTATGCATCAAAAGGTACGTGTACGGTTTATGGAGGATAGAATTGTATCCTAATCAACTGACTTGCAAGTTTTACTGGATATGTTGTGTATACTACTTTTGGATGACCCTCTCAACTAAGAAATTCATTCGAGGAACACGCGTGACCAAAAAGAGCCTCCCAATAAAAGCATGCAACAATTAATATTTGTCCTTATTCAAATGATTGTCATAATAAAAGACTGTCTAATGGAGTAACTCTAGATACAATTCTATCCTCCATAAACTGTACATTTACCTTTTGATGCATACGGTTCACCAAAAATTGCAAAAATAAAAAAAAATCAACTGACTTGTAAGTTTTACTGGATATGTTTTGTATGCTATTTTTGGACGACCCTCTCAACAATTAAGAAATTCATTCGAGTAACGCGGTGACCAAAAGAGCCTCCCAATAAAAGCATGCAACAATTAATATTTGTCCTTATTCAAATGATTGCCATAATAAAAGACTGTCTAATGGAATAACTCTAACGACTCTCTTGTGCAACTTAGGACTTCATGGTTTAGATAGCTAGAGATTAAGTGTGTCGCTTTCTCATATTGTTCGACATATGGTCTTAGTTCATGGTGTACAAGGTTGTTTCTTTTTTCGGTGATTCACGGTCTAGGTTTACATGTCTTAATTATTTCATGTCTATACTTATCTTCTCTGTCTCATAATTCCACTTGGTCTAACTTAGTGGTTCTTGACTAATATTCTTTTTAATTGTTTCATAGAGTTCAAATTTTCCATTTAAGGCTACTGCTACAAGATTCCAAATTGTCCAAAAAATTCATGGTCTCGGGTTCACCTTAATATATAATCCATTACTCTTTCAACAATTTTAGTTAAATTTCTATCAATTTACTAATTTTAGATAAGCTCCAAGTCCAAAATTTCCCATGATGCTGCGGTTCCTACATAATTTCTTTCTCTCTTTTTATTTATCAATTTATTTATTTTTTCTATTATTTTAATTTTTTCTCTTATTTAGATTTAACATCCACAAATCGCCAACATCACGACCTTATCTACAATTTCCACTTTTTTTAAATTGCTAGAATTATTTTCAACTACTATCATTAAATTTTTATTAATTTACAAAAAAAAAACTATTTAATTTTTCATCAGACCATGATAACTAAAGAAATTTTTTCCACTAAAATCACTTCAGACCACTGTTGCTAAGTCAGCAACCGGATATATGACATGACTGTTGACATGATACCGAATTTTGCTACATCAGCAGCCACGTTAGATGACACATGACACACTCTAAATTTGAATGTCACATCATATATCCACAAGGTTGTTATATGAATAAATTTAATTTCATATGCGGTCATCGAACGTATACTCTAATTACATTTTAGTTAAAAAAAAATATTTTCAATTCCTCTTCATTGTACCCAAAACTTTGAGATATCTTTTTTAATTTCTCTTTGAATGAATATTTAATTAAAAAAATACATGAACATAGAGTTGATAGTTTGTTTATTTATTGTCTTAGCATGTTAAACAAGTAAAAACCATTCATGAGACAGTTTAATGTTGACATAGTTATAATATATATTTATTTAGCTCAAACTCATATTTGTTAATTTGTGCAGTTTTATGTCATTTAATAATGTATGTTTAAAATTGTCAGCTCTACCCGAACATTTTAAGTACAATCACTAGTACAAAAAGTACTATTGAAGAATTTTTTTATGGCTGTTTAAAAAACAGCAACAACAAAATGAGCATATACGCTTGACTTCATAACGACAGGCACAAATAATTAAGTAAATGTGCATGTCGTTCAAAACGACAGGTGCAAATGATCAGATGTGTCCGTCGTTTTGGACAACAAGTGCAAAAAACTAAAAGCACTTGTCGTTTTAAACAACATGCGCAAAAAAGCTTCTTAAATATATGTCATTTTCACGATAGGCGTAAAAGCTCTGTCTTTAAAAGTCCCACCAGCAAATGCACATTTCATCTTTTCCAAATATTTCAAACCCTCTCAACTGCTGCAACACATTAGTGCTGCATGAGCGAGTGAAAGAGTTTTTATCTCTTATTTGAGTCACCCCGCTGGCTGTATTTTGGAGTTTTTTCCTCCCCATTGTCTTCTTCCTCTTCTTCTAGGTGCACGAATTGAGGTATGTTTGGTTGTTTAAATACATTTTTTTAAGTCTCTATGGTCGAAATGAGCAATGCATATCTCTATTGTTTAAATATTTATTTGTTTGTTAGGTTTTGCTCCATTACTGTCTCCATTATTTAAATGTATATATATTTGGTTGTTTAAATTCTTTTTTTTATAGTGCAACTCAAACACAAATACTGTTGAAAAGTATCAATTAAACAACCAAACATCTCTTTAGCAAAATTTTAATTTGTAAAATGGTGAATTTATCAAATTATCATGTTTAATGAATTTAATTTTTTCTTTTTAATTACATTAACCAACATTATAATGAATAAATTGCATATAAATTATTTCTTCATTTATATTTGATATATAAAAAAGAGAAAAAAAATTGGAAGCAAATTTATTTTGATAATATATGATATTTTAATTTTTTATTGAACTTGTTTTTTCTCAATCAAACCCAATTAAATTAAAATTTAATTTTGTGTTTTATAAACAGAATAATGAATTGATTATTCATATTAATTGATTGTTATTTTATACTTTATTTTGCAGTATTGTTAGTTTAGTTGTCTATTCAGTCATATCGCTGCAATTCTCGTACGCTAATCCCATTTCAGGTCAGTTTTTGTCATATTTATTCATTATGTTTCTCCTTTTATTTAGTATAGGGTCTAACAATTATTATATAGAAAGTGTTAATTAAAAACATATAAAGTGATTGTTAGGTACTTTTACAATTGATTAAAATGCATAAAAATTATACAAAAAAGTTACTGTTTATAATAATATGAGTTTCAAGTTTAAAGAAGTATTGATTAAAAAAACTTTTATTGAGACTAGATACCCGTTCAAAATTTACTCATTAAAAGTAAGTTTTGAATTGTCCCCATTTAGGACTGTTCTTAAATGTTGAATCTCGCTTATGATGTAAATGTATAAATAGTTTTTAATTCCAAGAAAAACCTTAGTGCATTTTTCCATTGTTCTCTGGGTACATATATTAGTGGATCATTCTATTTTATATTATGTACTTGGAGAATTTAGGGAAATGCTGCTGAATTTTTTTTGGGATAAAAAATTATTTGTGTTCACTGGTGAGATTTGACGTTTAATAGTGAGTTAGGTTGGAGCGATAAGGACCTAAAAAACAATGTTTAATTATGATGACTAGAAGCAATTGGTTTATATTAATTTTTTTTGTTTGTATGGGTAGATATGGAACGAAGTTAGATGTATGGTAGACGAAATACAGTTGAATTTTTTAATGGAGTTGATGGATTCATTAGAAATGCGATGGAAAATCAAATGAGGGAGAGAGAAGGAATGATTGCAATGTCCTTGTATTGACTGTATGAACATGAGAAAATTTCATGATGTTCAGATTGTCAAAACACATATAATAAGGCATGGTTTTACCAAAAGGTATATACGATGGATATGGCATGGTGAGAGTGTAGTTCCCGGTACAAGTTATAATAATAATAAATTTGAAAGTTAGGGAGAAAATTACCTTGATGATGAAGGGAATGATTTGAAGAATGATCAGGTAGATGAGATGATACATGATACGGAATATTTTGCCAAAAGGCCAGAAGACCTTAAAAGATTATGTTATGATGCCAAGAGGTCTTTATATCCCGATTACACTAAGTTCACAAAGTTGTCAACCGTATTGAAATTATCTAACTTGAAAGCTAAAAATGGGTGGAGCGATAAAGTTTCAATGTGTTATTAGAACTTTTACAAGAGATGCTTTCGGAGGAAAATGAGCTTCCAACGTCAATTTACAAGGCTAAGAAAATATTGTACACCATGGGTATGGAATATAAGAAGATACATGCATGTCCCAATGATGGTGCACTGTGTCGAAATGAGTATAAGGACTTGCATAAGTGTCCTAAGTATGGTGTGTCACGCTACAAGTGTGGCATAGTATCTTCTAAGGATAAGAAAGGGTCTCCAGCTAAAGTGTTATGGTATTTGCCAATAATACCAAGATTCAAATGCTTGTTTGCAAATGCTAAAGATGCAATGAACTTGAGGTGGCATGCAGAAGGCAGGAAACATGATGGCAAACTCAGACATCCCGTAGATTCACCACAGTGGAGAACAATTGATTGCATATTCCCAAAATTTGGTGGTGAAATAAGGAATCTAAGGCTCAAACTATGCACGGATAGAATAAACCCCTATGGCACACTAAGCAGCCAGTATAGAACATGGCCAGTTCTCCTTGTGGTTTATAATCTGCCTCATTGGTTGACTATGAAGCACAAGTATATAATATTGTCAATGCTGATATCAAGGCCTAAACAACTAGGAAATGATATTGATGTTTACCTTTCACCACTCATTGAAGACTTAAAATTGTAATAGGATGAAGGTATACTAGTATATGATGCATATACTGAAAGTATGTTTACCTTACATGCCATGATATTTTGCATAATAAATGATTTTTTGGCTTACGGTAACTTATCTAGGTATACTATAAAAGGTACAAAAGCGTGTCCTATTTGTGAAGACAATACATTGGACCAACGTTTGAATCATTGGAAGAAAAATGTATATATGAGTCACTGGACGTTTCTGCGTCCTAACCACCCTTATCATAAGAAAAAGAAGTCTTTCAATGGACAAACTGAGATGTGAATAGCTCGAATGCTGTTAACTAGAAAGTAGGTATATGAACAAGTTAGATATTAGGAAAATATATATGGCAAACCTTATCAACCTGTTACCAATGGCCCTTGGAAGAAAAGATATGTATTTTGAGATCTTCCATATTGGGAACATTTGCTAGTTCGACATTCTATTAATGTTACGCATGTGGAGAAAAATGTTTATGATTTTGTAATAGGGACACCGTTAAACATACTGAAAAAAATAAAAGATGGTATAAAAGTTAGAAAGGACATGTTAGAAATGAGCATACAGATGGAGTTAGCACTGCAAGATAAAGGGAAGAGAACATATCTTCCTCTGGCCTGTTATACGCTTTCTAGCAAAAAGAAGACAAGCTTTTGTGAGGGTCTTTATGGTGTTAAGGCTCTACATGGATATTCATTGAATATGAAAAGCCTTATTTCGATGAAAGAATTGAAATTGGTATGTATGAAATCTCACAATTGTCATGTTTTGATGCAACAATTATTGCAGATTGCAATTCAAGGCATTCTAACAAAATATGTAAGGAATGTTATTGCAAGTCTTTGTTTTTTCTTCAATGCAATATGTTCTAAGGTGGTTGATTCTGAAATGTTGGATAAGCTGCAGGCTAATATTGTTGTTACTCTATGTTAGTTTGAAATGTATTTTCCACCTTCATTTTTTGACATAATGGTGCATTTAGTTATTCATCTTGTGAGAGAGATTAAATTATACGGTTCAGTGTATTTGAGATATATTATCATTTTGAGAGATTCATGGGTATCTTAAAAGGGTATGTTAGGAACTGGTATCAACCTGAAAGTAGTATTATTGAAGGTTACTTATTTGAGGAGGGTATCAAATTTTGCACTAACTACTTATCAGGCGTTGAACCTATTGGAATTCCTAAATCTCATCATGAAAGAAGGCTAGAAGGTAAAGGAATAATTGGATTTAAAACGGTTTTTCCTTATGCTTAAATGCATGATAAAGCACACCTCATTATATTACACCACTTTACTGAGGTGCATCCATACTTAGAAGAGCATATGACCATTTTAAGGCGTCTGAATCCTTCTAAAGGTGAGATATGGTTAACAAATGAACATTATCGTTCTTTTATTGGATGGTTTAAGGAACGAGTGATGCGCCAATTGTTAGAAGAGCTGGATGAAGTAACTGATACCATAAAATAGTTAGCATATGACCTTGGGATATGCATACAGTCTTATAAAGGATATGACGTCAATGGATATACATCTACACTAAGCGTCAAGATGACAAAAGCACAATGCAAAATAATGGAGTTACTTTGATACCTTCATCAAGAGAATTTGCTAGTTTTAAAGACAACAGTCCAATTGATGCTACACAGTCATATTATGGAGTAATTGAAGACATTTGGGAGCTCGACTTTAAGAAATTTAGTATTCCTCTCTTTCAATGTAAATGGATTGAAAACCGATGCAATGTATGAGTAGATGAGCTAGGATTCACATTAGTTGATTTTAGTCGGTTGTGTTATGAAGATGATCCTTTCATTCTCGCTTCACAGGCTAAACAAGTATTTTACATTATTGACCCATAGGATAGTGAATGGTTTATTGTTCTTTAACGTAAGAGACGTATTATTGATATTAGTGATGTGGTAGATGAGGAAGAGTATGATGAGTTTGATAAGACTCCCTCGTTTTCCATTAGGCTATCCATAGTAGTTGGTGAAGAGATTTTAGATACAAATTACATATGTGTTGATCATACTGAAGGCCTATAGATCGAAAATTGCCAATAATTCATCTAAATATCTCCATGGTATGTTTTTTTTATTTGTAGTATGATTAATATGGTTTATAATAATAATTAACTACTACTTGTTATATTCTTCTTGTTTCTCATTCAAATAAAATGATTTTATATTAGATTATACTAAGTGGTTTTTTTATGTTGCAGGATATTATGTCTTAACAACCAGGAGACTCTCAGCAGCAGAGTAAGAAGAAGACTAGGGGAGCTGCAAAATGTAAAAAAATGTAGAAAACTACGGACAAACATAATACTATAGAGTTCGATGATCAAGGAAATCCTGTAGGACCAAATGCTTCATCATTTAGTTCCTACGTTGGGGTGGTAGCATGTACCCAAATAAAGATCAGTATCAAAGGCTGGAATCATATTGATAAGGATCTTAAGGATATGATGTGGGACGATATCAGGGTTAGTTATTCTTTGTGAAAATTTTTAACAAACTTGAAATTAATGCATATAATGTATGTGAAAATTATGAATCTTAATTATTATTTTTTTGCAGATATAGTTTAATATTGAGGATACTATAGATAATAAGACTCGTGTATTGAGAAGTGTAGAGAAAAAATGGAAGGACTTCAAATACCGATTAGTTAAAAATTATATAATTGACAATTCCGAGCAGAAGACACCTTTGGAGAAATATAGTTGTATTAATGCTGAGGATTGGGAAGAGTTTCAGTTGGCACATACAACAGAAGAATATGATATACTAATTAAAAAGGAATCCATTTTAAAGTTACAATTTTATCAATTTCATATCACTTCCTTATTTATGTATTTATTCAATCTAATATTACTGACTTCTTCATTTGTTTATGTTTTTTTAACAGCAATTGATGGAAAAAAAATAAGCCAAAGGTAGCCAAGAGCAAGCATCCATATTACCTGGGTCACACAGGCTACTCTAGTAAAAGGCCCATTTGGATAGCCGAGGATCCTATCGCTTCTTTTTCTTCATTGTCATCGATGGTTTCCGCTGTAACCTCAATATATTGAAGGGTTTTGAGCATGTAACACATACATATTACGCATTGGAAAATAAAAATTTTCAAAACCCAAATCAAAGGATTGTGCATGTGCCAATTAAAACTAATTTAATCAAAGAAAATTCAGAATTTATACCTTTATAATTTCTTCATTTTTCTTCAACTTCTCACCGTGTTGGGTTGTAGCAAACCACAACAATCCAATTTTGGACTATCTTTAACAATATCCATGCGAAGATGAGAGGATGAAACCACTAGGAAGATGACTTGAACATACCTCAAAATGCTATATGAGAAGAAAATCAAACTATTTAATTTTCTTGTTATCTCCAAAAAATTTTCTTCTCCAAAAAATTTTTCCTTGTCTATTTTGTCTTTTGGGGTCTTTTAGATCCAAAAGAAAATCAGAAAAGTAGATTCAAATTCAAGAGAGGAGAAAATGGGAGGTTATGAATAGTGAATTGCTTTAATGGCCATTTAGGCCATTTTAATGTCATATGCGGGCAGCTGTGCGTTAGTGCGGGCAGCAACCCGCCTGGATTTTAATCATTCTTTACATCTCCAAAGCGTGTGACCCATTAGGTTCCCGGTTATATTGGCCACTTAAATTATCAAATAATTTAAGCAAATCATTAGTGGTATCTAGCAACACATTATGATTCCCAATTGACCGAAAAGTCAATGGTTTGACTATGAACCTTTCCATAGACAACAATATATGCAATTCATCCTTTCATCATTCTATACCCCACTTGGTTCAGAGCATGGACTATGTGTCAGCTCCCGCTAGATTGACTACTTCACACCTACCCTAAGTGATTTTAGATATTGTCACTAAGACTCATTACTCAATTAGACATGTCACTGAAGACCATCTTCATGACAGTTCCACTCTGGCCAAAGATTCCTGAGTAATGATCCCAACAAGAGGCCGTGGGTATACTCTCCCTCTATCAAGAGCGGTGAATCCTCTGTTGGCTATCCAATTATCTTCGAATACCTCAAGCTATACCCAATCACCACCCAATGAGCGACCTCTATGAGGCAACAAGGAATGGAGTTAAAGCACATAATCAGTATCCAAGATATCCTTGAGTACCTCAAGTCTAAGGATACATGCACCATTGCTATAATGAGACTATCATTGATATTTGAATAGATAATCCATATGATTGTCTCATAGCAGGTCATCCAATGACTTGACTACTCGTAGCAAGTATCCACATGTTAACTTTGAACATCTCATTCTCATAGCTTATGAGATCTACTGCTTGATCCAATCAAGGAGTATAACATGTGCTAGTCTATCCAAATCAACAATGTCTCATTTTGTTGATCCTATGTCTAGGGATAATATAGATATTAACATAATTACACATGATAGGAATCTCATTTTCATGATCCCATCATGATTTCCTTCATGCTATGTTTCATATCATGGACTTTCATTAATCAGTTTAAGATCTATATCAATTCATATGTAAATGAATACTAATATAATGAAAGAATGCCTTTATGAATGTGTACAATAAGTGCCTGAGGCGATTGCCTTTTGGGCACATCTCTAATATATATGATAGGAGTCTTGACTGGATTAGAGCCAAAACAAAGAAAACCGATGAAGGAAATTATACAATTCCAATCAAAGAGACTAGAGAGGTTGTAGAAAAAGTGGTATGTATAACTTTTTATTTATTTTACTTGACATCTAAATCTGACATATATAAATAAATATATAATGAGGTTTGTATATTTAATGTATGATGACATAAAAATGGTTATATTACTATGCATGATATATATTTTATGATGACAAAGGATATATTATATACATGCAGATATTTGAGATTGGTCTTTGATGTTTATATGGTAAACAGGAGGCGTTACGAGAGGAAGTAGTGCAGGGAAATAGGTACCAAAGAGGCATGATGACATATTAATACTTGCAATTTGCAAACCCAAACATTTAGGCTCTGTTTATGGTGTTGGCAGTGTGGCGACTATTAGGTCATTTTTTGGTAAACAAGGATATAATAAACAATCCACCTCCGTCTCAGTAGAAGAAATCAAGGCTGATACAAGGGTGGAATTCGAGGCTAAAATGGTGGCTCAGCAAGAATTCTTTCAGTCCCAGCAAGCAGTGTTACATAAACAAATATCATTACTTCAAAATATGCTTGTTATGTAACAGAGGACTAACAAACCTCTCGATTTGTCCCTAAGATAGAGGTGGAGATAGGTCTTTCACATGGTGTCCCTATGTCGAGTAGCTGCCACTCTGTTAACCCACAATTTCCAATAGGAGAAATGCAAGTAAAAATTTTGAATTTCATTATCACCGCTTAAACTTTCATTGACATACACTAACGATGATAACTACACTTTAAGAGATGTTATTATTGTTTTTTCATGATTTTATGGGCAGATACACCGTGTTGCCTTGCTCTTAAAATTAAAGGTGACATAGTGATATGGCAAGGGGTACGGTTTATCCATCCCCAGCTAGTTCTTTGATTCACGATATACTATTACTATCTGGTCACGTGAGGGTATCTATGAATTTCTCATTTCCTGAATACGAATAAGAATAGTTCCCCATTCCTACATATGAAGTTGAAACAGTAGGGCTAGCACATGACAGTTTTATTCAATGGCCACTAGATCTCATAATCCTTAGAAAGGTAATAATTCTTCTTTCATTTAATACTACAAATACCTACTGCTTAATTTTTATTTATATTATAGTAATACTATAATATATTATTAAATAATAGGAAAATAAATTGCAACAATAAAAAAAAAGCGTCATTGGATATAGAAGGTAGCTGTTTATCAAAAGAATCATATATAATAAAACGATCGACTTTGGTTAGTGAGGAAATTTTGGCAACTTTGAGTGGCAATATGTTATACATGCATGACTTTGTTGCCAGATTGGGAGCTGGATATATTTTCGAAATTTCTCTTTCGTCCACATTATTTCGGCTTCCACCAAATTCGATGCATGCGATAATGATAGGACTGGAAGATATCGCTCAACTCCTCTCCATGAATATGCTTGATATTTTGGTCATTCGCATATTTATAATGTAAGATAAATCTATATTTTCTCATTAGTAAGATCGAACTACTATATTTAAATGTAGTATTAACTTAGGTCGAATTTATGATTCGTGCATTCAGGTGTCTTCATAAATTATGCATTCGGTCGTCTACATCCATCGGTTTTTTTTTCCGTATATGCTATCTTTGATAAATACACCTGAGACTGAGAAGGAACATAATTATATGGTATATGCCATGTTGTCACATAAAAATAAAAAAAATTTATCCTAGGAAGATAAAATTTAAATTCATCTATTTTTTGTTAACTTTTTATTATCACATTCCTTATCCATTCAAATATATTTTTTATATTTATAGTGCATATTGGATGCTGAACATCTTCTATTGTGAACAGTCGGAGATCTTTTTTTATGGATCCTCTAGACAAGACTGATAGAGTCATACCTGTGAAAAAATTCATTGATATATATATATATATAATTTTTGTGGCTGTTGCAACGAATGTCTGATACAAATGGTATATCTTTTGTGGTTGTTATAATTAAAGTTAGACGTATTTGATAAATCTTTTGTGGTTGTCATCAACAACTATAAAAGTTGACTCTTTCATTTGTGGCATAAAAGATAAAAAACATCTACAAAAAACAATTTTCTGTACTAGTAAATAAAGAGAAATTGAAAATTGGATTTTCTTTTTTTAACTGAAATGTAATTAGAATGCAAGTTTAATAACACAAATGAAAATAAAGTCATTTCAATGACTTTAGATAAAATCAAACTTATCTTCCTTACACAACCACGTGGACATAAAATATGACAATCGAATTTAGAGCGTGCCACGTGTTATCCGACATGGCAAATTTTGGCTTTACGTCTCTGTCCATCTCAACTTTCCAGATGTTGAGTGACCTGAAGCGATTATAGTGGGAAACAAAATTCTTTAGTTACCGTAGTTACCATAATATGACAAAATAAAAATTAAATAATTATTTTACTCCAAGTGAGCAAAAGTACAGTAAAATTAAATCATAATTCTATTTTTATCTTATAATTATGCCAACCAAAATTCAAAAGTTAGTTACGGAATCAAGATCTTCATCATCTTCAAATTATAAATTTCATTTCCCAGATGAAAAAGTAAAATCCAGAGAAAATCATCACTACCAGCTACGGGGTGGAGGGAAATCAAAGTAGAAAAAGTTTAATTACAAACACCATCATCTTTTTTCTCCCCCACTTTTTCTCTTCCTCCTTTGTATAACTTAAAAATAGGAATCTCTTTCATGCAAAATTTTCTTCAAGAAATAAAATAAAATCCATCTGCTTTAATTCTCTTCCATGACCGAAATGCCCAAAGTTTTCTCTCTCTGCATTCTTCCTTCGCCTCTCACTAATTCTAACTCTTTTGCATGTTTTTTTTTATGGTTTCCTCTTCATCTTTATTGAAACTCTCACTCAAATCTTAACTAAAATTTTGAAATATTGAGAGAAATGGTCCTTGAATAGGATCGGGAATGTGAGGAAGAAGGTGATGGCGTTGAAGGATTAAGGGA
>CATIWF010011594.1:0-21412 GCA_949630135.1 Balakata baccata | reverse complement strand
TATGTATAAATTAGTAAATATGTAATAGTGTGTAAATGTGTATTTGGCTTTAACCTTTGTAACTGAAATAATTGAACATAGTGTCTGAATTGTTAACATATGTGATATATTAGGTTTATAATCAGGATGTGATGCTTAGCTAAGCTGTCAAATGTTGCAAAGTGATAATGTTATATGATTCAAAAAAAAAATTTATCCCTCATTATAAACAGGACTATGTCTTATTCTATGCAATATATGATAATATGATATAAGTGATATTCATAGGTATAAGGTGTTACAAGTATACCCACGGCTTCTTGTCGAGATCATTACTCAAAAAACTTTGGCCAAAGTGGATGTGTCTTGAAGATGGTTTTTGAAGACATATCTTATGACACGGGTGAGCCACTGGGCGAAGCCAACACTTACGGCACACGTAGGCACTACTGCACAATGGCAGTGCCTTACAGCCTTATTTTTTGGGTTATTTGATTTTTGAATGGCCTTTGGGGCAAAGTTAGACTCTAAATCCTAGGATATTTTTTAAAAAAAAAACAATATATACCATTCTTATGTTCAAATCATTAAAAGAGGCTATCATTTCCAGAATTAATGAGTTTAATTCACTATCTTCATCTCTCTATAAGATTGTGCACTATGCTAGCACATAATGTTCAATTAAGCATCTCCCTTTGGGTTTCTTTCTTTTATCTTATCATGGATTATATTAGAAGCACTTCTACATTTGGATTGCTGTGGTTTGTGATAATCCAACAAAAAGGAATTCAAAAACAATGTCAAGAACACAAAGATAATCATCTTCAACACTTAGAACGGTTAATCAGTTTTGATGACTTAAGGCGATTTCAAAATTTTGGATTTTAAAAATTTTATTTTTCTATTGTGCTTGATGTATTGCATACATGTTGAAATCCAACATTATTATCAGAGCCACCTTATGCTCATCAAAATTGATTTTAATTGAATATACAATTAAATTGTATGAAAATGGCAATTTCGGGTTCCATTGATTTTTAAAATTATTTGGATTGTAAATTCAGTTTTAATTCATTTTTATTTTATAATCTGATCATGAGATGATTATAGATGACACTTATGATTGACAAATGAAATGAATGGGATTCATAAAGTGAAATTCATTTATGTAATCAAATTTCCAACAAACTATGTTTTTAGTGACCTAGTAAAGTTGATTGTGTTCTTTTATGGGGCTGTTTGATTTGTTTTTGTAATTTGATCATAAGAACATAATTTTAACATGTTAGGAATATGTTTTAATTACTGGACAGCACTAAAATTGAATTAAAAATAATTTTAATTAACTTTGCAAATAAGTGATAAAATGGGGCTATTTTGCATTCCTAGTTTGAGATGTTTTGTTTGTAATTTTTGTATATACTAATTTCAGTTTTAGCACCATAGAATCATATTTATGTGATAGTCATGATGTTAATTTAATGTCTAATGCATGCCAAATCAATTTCGTTAAATTCTAAGGTTCCATATTAATTCTAGAGTGTTGTGTTGGTTCACTAATTTGAATTTTAATGATTTGGATTGTCCAATGAATTATTTTGATTGAGTTGAGCTGACTTAAAGATACTTAGATTAATGATATCAATTTTTGGGATTTTGGAATTTTTAAATTTGGATTTAAAAGGACTTAGAATGAATCATTTCAATTCTAATTTGACTAGATGATTGTATGCATGTTGTAATTGAATTGTTTGATTCTTATGACATCATAATAACTTGTATTTGAGGTGAATCGATAATGAATCAATTTCTAGAAATATTGGATTTTAATTTTAATTTGATTATGGAATTATAACCAATATAGAAATTACATACAGATTGGGAAGTAACATAATCAACTAAGAAAGCAACTTTATATTATTAATTAATTACTTAATTGGCATAATTTCCTTTTAGAAAGAGTTTCTAATTGGTAATATAATCATTTAATGGGATTAAATAACAAAATTACATTGAATTTCTAATTAAGACCGAAAATCCAATTTTTGTTCAAATGTTGAAAACCATTTTTCAAATTGGAATCCAAAATGCCATTTTCTAGTTTACCTTTTATTTATGCATTAGATAATGCATGTTTGGAGTTTATGGATGGCAAGATGGATGATTATGGACTTTGACCAATGTGATTGAGCATGTATAGTTAATTTTTGTTTTATTGTAAATAGAGTCTGCATGCCCCTGCCTCTCATTCTTTCTAATGTATTCTATTCTCATTTCACTCCCCTTAAATGTAAATTAAGGTTTTCTATTTTGAAATTTATAATTAGATTACATAGGATTATGATAGATTGGAGATACAAAGGAGGACGAAGCAAGGAGTTGGTGTCATATGCAAGAATTTGATTTCTATTTTTGGGTTGTAACTCATACATCTATCTAAGTGAGACATAATCAATCTTTTATTGGCTTGAGGGATTGATATTAGAATGTCCATAATCATGCTATATAGTTAGTGTAACTATCTTTATATGTCTTTGTGATGTATGATACATAAATGTAAGCTAATGATAAGATGAGACTTAATTACCAAAATCCTTCGCTTAACAATATTAAAGCTAATGTCTTCCATTAATATGGGGAGAAACTGAATTTCTTTAGGGTTAGGGTTGTTAAGCAAACTCAAGCCCGCTCTACAAGAATATGTTCAAACTATAAAAATAAGATTTCATTATTAATGGGCCAACTTTAACTATTAGCTTGTTGGGAAAACCAAAGGTTAATATGGATAGAGTTGAAGTTGGATAAGTGTACATGTGATGTACACATATTAAGAGTTGATAGCTCAATGAGTGTACACAAATCAATTAGTTGATAGCTCTAGATTTGATAGTTTCATATATATAAATATATGCAATTTGTATGTAGATACTACTAGCTGATAAAAGGTGGCTTGTTGGGCAAATCCAAGGTCATTCTTAGAGATATTGGATATCAACTTACTTGGAGAACTTCCATATAGGTTCTCTCGGATTCATAGCGAGGGCTATAAGTTCGCAATAAAATAATATGAGCTATAGTGTATTTTATTAAAAACCTAATATCATGCATTCATATGCATTCTTATACAATCTTGTTCTTAACATCTAAATTGTTAGAATTATATTTTTTAAGGTGAATTTACACACAATGACTAGTCAAACATATTGGCTAACTCGAACATTCTTGATTGGCTTAAAATTGAGAATGGTTCATTGTAATACCCGCTAATTATGGCATAATTAGAATACATGTGTAGGTGAGATATCTAGAAATTTCATGAAAGAAATTAGGAATAAAATTTAGTAAATGATCAAATTAGAAATTAAAATAAATTGAATTAAATTAGACCACATAATTAAATTTCAAAGACTAGTAGGACTAAATTTATGTAAAAATATGGAAATAATAAAATAATAGATAAATAAGTTAAAAAAATAATAAATATGAAAAGAAAAAAAAAGAATGGTAGAAAAAGAAAAAAAAAGGAGATCAAAACCTACTCACGGGAGTAACCAGGTTTGGAAAATTCCATTTGGTCTATAAATACCATTAAGTTTCTACACATCTCTTCAACTTTCTATCCACTCTTCTTCCTTTTCTCACTCGACAGCTCCTTTTTTCCTTCTCCTTTATCAAGATTTACATCAAAATTCACTTCAAACTAATTAGTTCTTGGTAAGTAATCTCTTCTCCATTGTTATTGGGTTGTTTAGAGTTATTGAGTTTCTATTATAGCAACCTGTTGTGCTCCGATTTTGATAACCATAGAGACTGATTTTGGAGATATATTAAGCATAAAAATTGTAGATTTATGTCTTAAGTTTTTGGCTATATAATTAATTTTGCAAGATTTGGTCTGTAGAAAAAGATAAGTGAAATTCATTGAAACTGGTTCCTGACAAGATATCAATAGGATGCTGCATATTATTAGCTTATTTTAATCATTGTAAGGGTAGAATTAATGGAAGCGCAAAACATAAAAGTTGTACTATATATTTTCTAATTTTCCACCAAATTTCATATAAATCCCTATCATTTATGCTGAGTTATAATGAAATGAATCTTGACTGTACTTTGAGTGAACTACTTCCTTATACATGTATAATCTTAGCCATTTCGTACTCGATTTTTAATTCCTTAAATCCATAGATATGAAAGTTTTAGAGATATGTCTTATGTACATGCTAGTAAAAATATCACATTAAAATATTATGTATTTTATGATTTATGATCAAAGGAAGAGACACTGGTCGGGTGATTACCCTATGTTGGATCAGTTACTTTATTCTTATGAATTAAGGACCTTAGAGGCCAGATTTATAAAAATGGCAAACATTAAAAATGTTCCAAATTGTTACCTAAGTTCTAACAAAGCTTCACAATAATAAAATGTATACGTTGAAAGATATAAATTTTTTTTTAAAAAAAAAGTATATTAGAACTGTCTAAGAGCAGAAGACAGGACAAAATTCGAAATTACACCAAAAATTGTGTAATTCTCCAAAAATTATAAAATTTTAAAATATCATAGTATTATTTGTTAAATTTAATTAGAAATAAGAATCATATAGATTGGACGTATATAGAATAAGTTATAGGGTCAAAATTCCTAAAAGGTCATATTATAATTTAGGCGAAATTTTAGTTATTTATTTAAACCAAATTAAAAATAAGTATTCTAACGTTATATTGATCAATTATATCTTCAAATTAGGTCCTCGACAAGTGGAGGAGCAACAAAACTAGACAAGCTCTAGATTTTAGATTTTCGGAAAAGCTCCATTGAAGTTTATACATATATGCATTTTAGTTTGCCCTTATTACATGTTTATGTGTTAATTGATTAATTTGCATGCTTAAATAATGTATTAAAATATGAAAATATGAAATGGTTGTTAAAATGATGAGATGACATATTAGGAAAAACAAATGGGTGAGAAATATATGTGGCGTGTAAAATATGATAAATAAGATGTTAAAGAGTTGTGATAAAATATTTGTAAAGCGTGTCGTGAACAGTGAATTATTGCTATAATGTGGTATAATTGTTATAACATACTAACTATATTAAGGATTAAATGGAATGAAATTAGTGCTTAAATAATGAAGTTACGTGTTATAGCAAATATAGAAATATGGATTAATAATTGATTGATAAAATATATAAAATTGGTTATAAATAGTTGTAAAAGAGTGTTAAAGAGCATGAATGTGGAATATGTGTTGCAGTATATTTTTCAATGTGGATTAGTACAAGATTGATTAAATATGTAATAATTATAAACGGTTGGTTATTAAATAATTACAATAATAAAGAGCAAAGTTTGAAAGTCGTGTATGATATATGTATTTGACACGAATTGGAATAGTAAAAGTATTATTAATTATGGTTATATAATAAAAATTTGTTGACTTTGATTGTATGAAAATTAGTTAAAGTATGCCAATATTATTTAAATTGATATATATAATAAATATCATGTGATTTCATATCTTTAAATCATATTATTGTTATAAATGTAAAGTGAACAACGATTGCGGCAAATTAATATAAATAAAATAAATAAATAAGTAATAATCTTAATTGCTCATTTCTCTGTCCGATGACTAACTTATGATAGATGGTGCATCATTCAGGGAGATTACGGTACCGATATTGACACAACATAGTTGTAGTAATATTCAATCAAGGTGACTGAGCTCCACGAGCGCCCTTGACTTGATATTTTAGTGAGTAGGGTGGCTGAGGCTCTGCTTCACACCCCATATCCAGACAGTCTAGGAATGAGATTTGAACTAATTAATTTAAAAAGGAATATGAAAATTAATTAAAGGATATAAGAATTGAATTAAAAGAAAAATATATAATATAATGTAAATTTAGTTATTTATTTGTATTTGACATTATATGAATTGTAAGTATTTAATATAGTAAGTTAAATTAATAATTGGATTATATTATCATTGAAATTGATGACACTGCATATTGATATGTTTATTCTCTTACAACATATTTTTGAATTACTGTGAATCATATTATGAACTATCCGTCATGTTGTATCCCTACTACTGTATTTAAAACTTTAATATTTATATGGAACGGGATTTCAAGAAATTAAATTAATTTAGAGGAAATAATTAAATTAAAATGATATGTGGAACTAATTGAATTAAAATGATAGATGAAGATTAATTATTAAATTAGGATAATATGTGGAAATGTAATAAATGATCTAAAGAAGAAGGTAAGAATGGTGATAAAATATGATAATATGAGATGAGTTGGTATGTTTAACCTTTATCTATTACATATGCTTGGATATATGTAATTTATATCATAATAAAATAAATAAATAGATAGATAAATAAATAAATAATAGAACACGAATTTTGTTGTATGAGACTAATATGTAATTTTCTAAATCATATATATTGATTTATTTAATTTATACCATTCATTTGTGTGACTGCATGAGAAAACTTAAATGCATATATTTACCACTAAACTCGAAATGGCTTAGCGTGGATTTTTTCTATGCAAAAACTGGAGCTTGTAAATAGTAGACTATGAAGTTGATAGAAAAAGTACAAGCCCATACCAGAAGAGACGCGTCAGACTCGGTTTATGGGTCAGAGACATATTATTTTTGTATTTTGTTCATGATCTTGCATATAGGTTTAATAAATATGTTTTGTATATCGTTAAAATATATGTTATATTTTGAGAATGCGTATAGAAAAATAATTGGATGTAAGGTTTGGTATGCCACAAACTGTTAATTTTGGTAGTTATGATCACGTATAATATGTTTATATTATAAGATGGTATAATTAGGATAATTGAATTCGTATGTCTATTTGGTTATGAATTAATATTTAAGTTATTAAATGAAATTTTTTAATTTGGATCGGTTTTATTTAGTTCGTATGTGACATTTTACTTATTTAATGAGATTATTCTCATTATATAGGTGGAGTGTCACATTCGCAAATCCGAAAGGGTTGCCAAAACCTTGAAATAATCGTTTTCATTCCCTTACTGCTAAAGATGCCTACATTATGACCTGTAAGCATACAAGAAGTATATGGATGAAAATGGATTGGTTTTATGTCATCCAAACTTCAAAATCAGTATGGAAATGGATGCAAAACCATTATGTATCATCTTGGGGAATGATTAATGAGCAAGCTCACACCGAGTAATATGAGATATCTAAATTGCTCTACCACTCCAAGGTGATAGAAGGAAGATCTAAAATCCAACATGCATTAAAGATAAAAGGAAAAGGTAGAGAGATAGCCTAAAAGAGACTTGCTTCCATTATGGCAAGAGTTGAAAGATGGAAGTGGATTAACAAAGCTTGTTTAAAGTTTTAAACAAGCAAAAAGATAAGACATATGGATGCACATTCTACTTCAAACAAATTTTAATATTGAGGTTAACATTATTTCTTGTAATAATACATGGGTATTAGATACCAAATGTAGGTCTCACATATACATGATATGTAAGACTAAAGAAATAGTAGATAGCTTATGAAAGGAGAGTCAAAACTATGCACATTAGCTACAAAGCAAAAATTGCCACATTAGCTATAGGATCTTATGTTTTGACACTTCCTAGTAAGTTATGTTTAAGAATTAGACAGTTGCAATTTTGCTTTAGTTTATAAAGAAAGAATGTTATTTTGTTTAATGGTTGAACATAATTTTTCATTTGACTATTAAGAACAATTATTGTTCTATATGACCGAATTGTATTTTTTATCGAACTAAAACATTATGCAATAGAAATTTATATTCTTATGATGTATAATTCTTTCCTCAATATCAAATTTAAAGGATTGATGACCTAAAACCATAAATTATGACATTGTCAACTTGGCCATATAAAGAAGAACCACATGACTAAGTTACATAAGTATGGTAACTTAGAGTCATTTGATTATGAATCATATGACACATATGACTCTTATATATTTGGTAAGATGACAAAATCATTTTTTAGTGAAAAGGGTGAATATGCAAAAGGGGTACTAGACCTTGTACATATAGATGTATATAGACCGATGTCCATGCATGACATAAATGATTTTGTCTACTTCATTACTTTTATTTATGATCACTCAAAATTTAGGTAATTATATATAATGAAATACAAATGTAAAACCTTTGAGACTTTCAAATACTTCATAAGTGAAATAGAGAAACAATTTGGCAAAAGTATTAAAATACTTAGATTTAGATCAAGGTGAAAGAAAACTTAAACTAAAGAGTTTCAATATCATTTGTGAGATAATGAGATTTTATCTCATTGGACTCCACCCCATATGTCATAACACAATAGTGTGGCTAAAAGGAGAAATCGAACCTTGTTAGACATGGTGAGCTGTATGATGAGCTATATAGAATTCCTTAAGTTCCTTTTATGGTCATGCACAAGAGACTATAATTTATATACTAAATATAGTACCTTATTAGTCAGCTGATATTGTTCCATATAAGATATGAAATAATATAAAACCAATATTTCTTAGATGAAAGTTTATGATTATCCTCTTATGAAAATGGATAATGTTAGACTAGCTAAAAGCTAAACCTAACCTAATGTCTATATGTGTGATATCTAATAAGAGTTGTTGAATATCAGTTTTACCACATTTTGGAACAAAAAATATTTGTTTCAAGATATGCAATCTTCCAAGAGAAATAGTTTCTTCTACAAGAAAATAGTGGGAGCAAGATTGAACTTGATAAAGTTTAAGATGCTCAAGTAGATACTAATTAACTGATAAAGCCTAAAATCTATTATCCATATAGATGAAGTCACAGTAAGACCTTATGAAACACAAGAGCTTCATAAATGTAGTAGGATATGAGATGTTCCCAAGAGATATAGATCTCTTATAAGTGAACAAAAGGTTGGATTGTTACTACTTATGAAGATGTTCTAAAGGGTCCAAAATATGACTAATGGCGAAAGCCATAAGTCTAATATGGACTCCATGTTTGATAACCAAGTATGGACTTTGGTTGACCAACCTAAAGGGATAAAGCTTGTTGGGTGCAAATGGGTTTTTAAGATGAAGACTTGCATGGAAAGTAACATAGTTACCTATAAAGCTAGGATTAGTAGTTAAAGGATATCATCAAAGACAAAGGTTGAATATGACGAAACCCTTTCTCAATATGCAATACTTAAATCCATCATGTAACTCTTAGACATTACTACTCATTATGATGAGATTTGATAAATAGATATGAAGACAACTATCTATTAAGGAAAACTGACCTATGATGTGTACTTAACACAACTTGAAGGATTCACATCCAATAATGTTGAAAGGAGATGTGAATTGAAAAAATCCGTTTATGCATTGATGCAAACATTCGGGAGTTAGAATATCCAATTTGATGAGACAATGAGAGAGTTTGTTTTCTCATAAAATGGGGATGAATCTTAACTTACAAGAAGGTTAGTAAGAGTGCTTTCACACTTCTAGTGTAAAATGTGAAAGACATACTACTTAGGAAATAATGTCTCAATTCTGAATTGGTCTAGTAGTTACTCTCAAATTATTTTTCCAAGAAAGACTTTTAAAAGTGACCTACTAAAAAGAGATTATGATCTATAAAGATAGATCTAAGAGGTTGCTTGGTCTTTCTTTATAAAGGTAAGATGCTAAAGAGGTTATGAAGAAGATCCTTAAGTACTTAAGAAGTACTATCCAGACCCTATTGAGGGTCATTAGGTTGCTATTAGTACTAATCCTTAAGTACTTGAGAAGTAATAAGGATGTAATCTTGATTTAAGGAGATAGTAAGCTTAAGGTGCAAGTTTTTAGGATACAAGCATCCAACTACGAGAAGGATGACTCAAAATTCTAGTTGTGCTATGTATTCACAATAAATGGTTATGCAATCGGTTGGAAGAGTTCCAAACATATGACAATTGCGGATTCCATAACTAAAAGTACATTGTAGCTTTTGAGGCAGCTATGGAAGCGGTTTGGATAAGTAAAATCATCATAAAGTTAGAAGTGATTCCTAGCATTGATAATCCAATATGATTGGAATAACAATGGAGCCATTGCATGAGCAAAAGGAATAATGGTTTAATCAAGGATCTAAACATGTACTCAATGTTTCCAATTGACTAGGAAAATCAATGGTAGACATGATGTAATGATATAAAGAGTTCCTACTTATCGAGTCATTAGACCAAAAATCGCAAAAGAAATATGATGGTCATATCCTCACCTATGATGTAATGTACATTGGAGATTGGCTTGACATTTTTTCATTATATTGGTATTCATTTGCATATGAATTTATGTAGATCTTTAAGTGATTAATGAAATTCCATGATATGAAACATAACATGAAGGAAATCGTGATGAGATCATGATTGTGGAATTCCTATTATGTGCAATTGTGTTCATATCTAAATGATCCATAGTCATAGGATTAATAATATAGGACATTGTTAATCCGGATAAACTAACACATGTTATACTCCTTGATTGGATTAAGTAGTTAATTTCATGAGCTATAGACATGGGATGTTTAAAGTTAATGTGTGGATGCTTGCTAAGAGTAGCCAAGTACATTAGATAACTTGCTATGAGACAATCATATAGATTATTTATTCAAATGTCAATGATAGTCGTACATAGTAATGGTGCAAGTATCCTTAGACTTGAGGTGCTCAAAGTTATCTTAGATACTGATTATGTACTTTGACTTCATTGCTTGTTGCCTCAAGAGAGGTCACTTATAGGGTGGTGATTGGGTATATAGCTTGAGGTATTTGAAGGTAGTTGAGTAGCTAATGGAGGATTCACTGCTCCTAATAGAAGGAGAGTATACCAACGGCCTCTTATAGAGATAATTACTTAGGAAACTTTTGCCAAAGTAAATGTGTCTTGAAGATGGTCTTCGAAGACATATCTCATAAAGAAATGAGTCTCAAGGATAAGAACTAACATCACTTAGGCCATATGTGATGTAATCAGTCTCATAGGTGCTGACACTTAGACCATGCTCTAACTCGTATAGGGTATAGCTAGGGTGAAAGGACAAATTGCATAGATTATTATCTATAGAAAGATTCGTAGTCAAACCACTGTCTTTTTTATCAATTAGGGGTAATGATATATTGCTAGATACTACTCATAATTTGCTTGAGATCAAGTATTGATTTTGATGGCCAAAATTATCAAGAAACACAATTTTTGTAAATGCATATCGCAAGCACTGAAAAGTTTTGCAGGTGCATAGTTATCGTGGGGCACAGGCTTGTAACAGGCTTATGTTAGCCCGTCAATGTTGTGCGCAACTAGCAGTGTGCCAGCCAATGCACAGCGCTATAGATGACATGGGTGTTTTATTTGACACACCCATGGCAGGTGCTAGCATTAGTGCCAACACTTGTGACATGTCCTTGTCACTAGGAGATGCCAACAATGTGCAGTTTACGCTGGCATGCCAAGAGTGCTAGTAGCGACTAATAGCCCTATTTTTGGGGCTTTTCAATTTTGTATGGCTTTTGGGTTAGAGTTGGACTCTAAACCCTAGGATATTTTAGGAAACACCAATTAATATCATTCTTATGTTTAAAACATTAAGAGAAGCTGCCATTTCAAGACTTAAAGAGTTTAATTCACCATCTTCATCTCTCCAAAAGATTGTGCAATATGCTATCACATATTGTTCAATCAAGCCATCTCCCTTTGGGTTTATTTCTTTTATCTTCACATGGATTACCCTTAGAGGTAGCCCTACACTTGGATTATTGTAGTTTGTGACAACCTAGCAAGAAGGAATTCAAAAACAATCTCAAGAACACAAAGGTAGTCATCTTAAACCTTAGAATGGTTAAATGATTTTGATGAATTAAGGCAATATCAGTGTTTTGGATTTTAAAATTTTTTTTTTATTTATATGTGCTTGATATATGAGATACATCTTGAAACCCAACAATTGTCTCTTATTAGGTCATGTAATGTACTTGGCTACTCCTAGCAATCATTCCCATGTTAACTCTAAACATCTCATGTCTATAGTTCATAAGATCAACTACTTGATCCAATCAAGGAATATAAAATGTGTTAATCTGACCGGATTAACAATGTCCCATCTTGTTCATCCTACGACTAGGGATCATTTAGATATAAATGTAATTACACTTGATAGGAATCTCACAATCATGATCTCATCATGATTTACCTCATGATGTGTTTCATATCATAGACTTCATTAATCAGTTTAAGATTTACATCAATTCATATGCAAACGATTAATAATCTAATGAAAGAATGTCATTATAAATGTGTACATTAATTGCCTAAGGTGATTACCTTTAGGGCGCATCTCTAACACTGCAAACCAAACATGGCCTTAGTTTCACGTTCTTTTCACTTCAATGGGAGGGCTTTTAATGAAGAAATAGGGGAGTTGGGAATAAATGCAAAATGGATACAACTTATGATATCTCTTAGATGGCTTGCTGGATGATCAACTAGTAGTGATAATATCTAGTAGTTGTTCCAGTCTTTTTAATAGATAAATGTTTTTTTTTATTAGATAACAAGTATCCTCTACCAGTCAATTAGGATCACACATTGAGACTAATTTTGCTCATGCTGGGTAGGACTTCAAAGGTGGCAAAACACTTTGTCATGAGTTTTAAAGTAGCTACATTCTCAGGGCTCGAATTCGAGACTACTGAAAGAGACCTATGCCATCTCATAATAAAGAAATGTTCTTGATGTTCCGTTTACTTTTTTTTTATTTGCGCTTTGGCTAAATTTAGAAGCTATTCGAAATTGAATTCTCCCAAATGATGGCTTCTTATCCTCTTTTAGTATATATTTATATATGCATATTGTGACACCATACCTATATGATAGGACTATGCCCATTATATCACCCCTATAATAGGAACAATCTCATTATATAGATATAATGCCACTATCTGTGCTTATCTTATTACTAGTTAATTATTATTATCCTATATGTCAAATCAAATTCACATTTCATGTTCATATCATATTAGTTCATATGTTTTTTTCCATCCTTTTTACATTATATACAACAATATATAGTTTTGGGCTCTAGGTCCTATACATGTTCAAAATATATGCATTATAATTGTTTAATATTATAAGTCATTGTCACTATTCCCATATGCATGTCTATACAAAATATAACAGATTAGACCCACAAACCGGGTCACAATGTCTACTCTTGATATGGGTAGTAGCTAGCTCCTCTTCCTTCAACTTTACTATCTATAAGCTCCTGAATTTGGGTGAGAAAAACTCATGCTAAACGATCTCTAGTTTAGTAGTACATCTAGACATTGAAATTTTTCCATGCAATCATACAAATATAGCATAACATATATTGTATCATGACATCATATATCATAGCATGTGAGCATGTGAATTACTGTTTAAGAAAAAAATTAGAAAAAGAACGTATCAAATATAATATGCAATGATCTTGTTCATGTCATATTACACCCTTTATACCTTTACCATTTACTCTTGTCTCTAATAGCTCTTATATATCAACCTTATATGTCTTGTTCATTTTTTTTTTCAATTAATAACTTCGATAAATAGCCCAAGCCTCATTCCTGGACTGGCTACATATGGAGTGTGAAGTAGGTGCACCCAGTCCAAAGCTAGACATCCTACTCACTCTGTATACAGGGTATGAAGTAGGCATACTCAGACCAAGGCTAGTCATCCCACTCATCCACTATAACATATATGCTCATCCGAACTTTCTTAAGTCAAGTGTGCTCAAACCCGAGCTTAGCAAACTTGACTGAGTATAAAAATATGAGTACCAGGAACAAGAGCACCCAGACTAGGGCTAGTCACCCTAATCCTCACTCATACATTTCGTCGATACGTATCACTTATCCTTTTTATGGTGCACCATCTACCCTAATATAGTCCTTAGGCAGAGAAATCGACATTTTTATCAAAGTATCTCTTTAATTTAACCTCACATAAATATGATATGTGAACATGCATATGTAATATGAAATATAAGAGTATTAAGAATGGTGCACCATCTACCCTAATGTAGTCCTCAGGCAGAGAAATCGACATTTTTATCAAAGTATCTCTTTAATTTAACCTCATTCTTTCTTAATACTCTTATATTTCATATTACATATGCATGTTCACATATCATATTTATGTTCATTCACATGTTTTGATATGATTTAACATCATACTCTAGCATTTAGGCATGTTCAGCATGTTTCGAACCCATCAAAACATCATTTAAACATAAATAATTTTTGCTATGAATAGTGTCTTCACAACCATGAAAAATTGAGATGGTCGTGACTCCTGGCCATTGAAGACACTGGACTAAAGTGTTATGGTCATGACAGATTCAGCATGGTTGTGACGCTGGTTGTGAAAGGACCTAACTTGCTCCTATGGTAAAATTTTGCCAAAATTCTACTTTTAAACACTTCCTAAACATATATAGACTTCATCCATGGTCATTTAACACAATCACAATCAAGTTATCACAACTCATATTATCACATAATATGCTCTCAACCATGCTCAACAACACAAACTTTGCCTACAATATAGACTATAAGTCACATTGCCTTTTTTTTATACTCATTAACATTTAATACCTATTTCAATACTGATTTTAACATCTCTAATATTTAACATGTCATTTCATACTTTCAAATTTTATAATATTACCTTACTAAACAAATAAGCATGTTCAACACTATTTAAGCATATAATTCATCTTTTACATGCATTTATCACATTTAAGGAGCCAATAACAATGCATATATGTACAAACCTCTATTAGGAGCTTGACAAAAACCAATTTAGGAGCTATCTACCCTCCTTGACGTTCTCCTCCCTCTTATCCTTGTTTTCCTATCACAATTATAACTGTATATCAAATTCTACCTCTATTGAAACATAACAAAAATGTAAAACTAACCCATGCTACCCAAACTATGGTTATTATGCATATTTTTAACTCAATCTTATGGTATCATACTCCCAACCACTTCAAAGAATACAAATATACACAAAACTCCAACACCCTTTATCTTCTATAACCCTTTCTCTGTGGCTCTTCACCCAAACATCACAATCTCTTCATATAACTTCATAATCATGACAAAGATGGAGTTTTTGTGTTTTCTTAGCTCTTGATGGCAGAAAACACCCTTGATCATGCAAATAAATCATGGTCTCATTTGCACCAACTTTGTCTCTCTTCCAACTCTTCACCAAAGTTAATAATTCTTTAAAATCTTGCTTTAATCTTGGTTTCTCTCTTAGTTTAATGTTAAATCACACAAAAATCATGAGGAATTACTCTTTTGGGGTCCTTGGATATGTATATGGATGATACTTGGGGTTTAAGAGTGGAAAAGGTGGTGAAAATGGTGATAAGAATGTGGAAAAAGGCTTATATACTTACCTTTAATGGTCATAAAGGTTCCCTTTCATGGTCATGAAGGATTATTGTAGCAACCGACTTAGAAAAGTCAGGTTTATCCCAAAATTTGAATGTCACGATTGTGGCACTCCCTTATCATAGTCGTGGCATTTTTCATAATTATTTGTTTATGTCATCCATTTCTTGAAACTGAAACCAAACTTAACCAATATACCACACATATACCTCACATATATCTTATATATACCCTCATATACCTCCAACATACCTCTCATATATCATCAAAAATTTTATTTACCAAAATACCCTTTATATATCATGTACTCATATATAATAACTAAGCCCTAGTTATTGGGTATTACACATGTATATTCCTTGTGACAAATGAGCATGAAATTTCATTTGTTTTTTCAATAACATAATATAATAATCCTATAGGCAATAGTGTAGTTCACCAAATGTCAATGGCAAGTGAAGTTTTCTTTTATCCTATTTCATCGAAACAATACTATACTAAATCACATACATTCACTGATATAGCTTAAGACTAACTGCTTCTCTTAGTTTGAGTCATATGTTAACCAAAATCAACAACAATACTAATTCTAATGGAGTTATATATTCTATTTGATAGAAAATAAATGTAAACTTTATGATGCCTAACAATAATAAAAGTTCTCATTGTACTACTGAAAGTGATAGGAAAGTTGATAGATCATTTACAATGTTCATCATAAACTGAAAGATGCTCAACTTTTGATGGCAAAGCAATTTTTACTTCATTTCTACCTAATGGTAATTACTTTTGAATTTGGAAATATCATTATGTACTTATCTTAGATAGAATATGTTAGGTTTTGAACATGTATCGCATATAAAAAATGCAGCGAAAACTAATTTTTTATTAAAAAACCCGAAACCATAGAATCAACTTATGCCATCAAAACTAATTAACCATACAAGGCTAAAGATTATTACCTTTTATTTTGTTGGAGTATTTATTCGATTACTCTCTTTTCCGAATTATCGCAAACTACAACAATCCAAATGGAATGCCTCTAACAGAGTCCATGCGAAGAATGAAGAATAAAACCTAAACGGTGATGGCTTGGTTGATCACTTTGTGCTAGCAAAATGAACAACTCTTGTAGAGAGAAAATGGTGAAAATAACTTCTTATTTTCTGATGGTGCCTTAATGATTTTCATATGTAAAATGGTACTAATGTTTTCCAAAAACATTCAAGGGTTTAAGGTCTAACTTTACCCAAAAACTATTTCAAAAATTAAAAAAAAAATAAAAAAAAACCTATGAAACTAGGCTACCAGTACGCCCATATCTCACAGCAGGGGTGCACCATCACGCTAGACGACACGAGAGTGTCAAGCATATTGGTGCCTTATGATATGAGGCATGCCACAATGAGATGCTTGAGTCATTTTCCATGCAACTGTTGCTAAGCTATGATATGCACGTGTTGTTTTGACAAGCCTGTATCGTTACCAACCAAACTGAGCACTAGCTGGCATACTGCTAACCATGTGTAGCACTAATGGACTCACACAGGCCCATACTGCTTCTACTAGTTTGCACTTATGAAACTTTTTCGCGATCGCTACACCGTTCGACCTAAATTTCTTTCTCATACTATTGGATCCTATCTAAGACCATTTTACTCATTTTTCACACCCTCAACGTGTGTGATCCATTATGTTCCTGGTCATGCTGGTCACCCATATCAACACTTAATCTCGAGCAAATCATGAGCAGTATCTAGCAATATATCATGACCCTCAATTGATCGAAAATTTAGTGGTTTGACTATGAACTTTTCCATAGATAATAATCCATGCAATTCATCATTTCACCTTGTTGGAGTTTGAACATGCATCTTATACATGTTACGCAGCGGAAAATTAAAATTTTACAAACTCTAAAAAGAAGATCAACTTATGTAATCATGAACAATTAAAACTATCTAATAGTATAAGATTATTACCTTTCAAAATCGAGTATTTTTCCTTCAATTCTCTTCTTATCAACTTGTAGCAAACCACAGTATTTCTCTAAGATCACCTCTGATGGTATCCACATGAAGAAAAAAGGGAGAAAACCTTTTAAGGGAATTGCTTGGACTAATCTAATGTGCTAGCAATAGAATTAATCCTTGAGAGAAGAAGAGAGGAATTAACACTTTAATTCTCCGTGTTGCAGCTAATGAAATAGTATGAAAAAAGGACTATTTATATCCCATACAGAATTAGGGTTCGAAACCTTTGATTATAGAATTCTAATCAGATTAAAATTTATAATCTTTCGCACGTCCCGATCGAAAAACTTATTTCACGATCGGGATAGTGCCCATGTCAGGCAGATCCTGGTCGGGATATGACTTTCCTAGTCAAGACTTTGTGCTATTTCAATCCAATAGTTTTTTCCGATCGGGACACTCCTTTTCTAGTTAGGTACCTTCGTCCACCTTCGTCCCACCTGGGAACTATAATCCCGGTCAAGAAAGTGTCTGGACTTGGTTTTTCTCTCGTTGTTTTGGAGTTGATCCAAAAGCCTATTTTACTTCTCCTTCACACCTTTAGTGCGTGTAATCCATTAGGTTCCCAGCTATGTTGGCTACTCAGATTAACATTTAATCTCAAGTAAATCATAAGCGCTATCTAGCAACACATCATAACCCACAATTACCGGAAAGTAGTGGTTTAACTACGAACCTTTCCATATACAATTATTTGTACAATTCGTCATTTCACCATTCTATACCCCACTCAGTTCAGAGCATAGACTATGTGTTAGCTCCTGCTAGACTAACTACATCACACTTAGCCTAAGTGATGTCAGATCCTATCACTAGAACTCATTACTCAAATAGACATGTCATTGAAGACCATCTTCATGACATTTCCACTCCGGCCAGAGATTTTCTAGTAATGATCCCGATAAGAGGTCGTGAGTATACACTCCCTCTATCAGGAGTGGTGAATCCTCTATTAGCTACCTAATTACCTTCGAATACCTCAAGCTACACCCAATCACCACCCTATAATCGACCTCTGCAAGGCAACAAGGAATAGAGTCAAAGCACAGAATCAGCATCTAAGATATCCTTGAGTACCTCAAGTCTAAGGATACTTGCACCATTGCTATGATGAGACTATCATTGACATTTGAATAGATGATCCATATGATGGTCTCATAGCTGGTCAACCAGTGTACTTGACTACACTAGAAAGCATTCAAATGTTAACTCTAGACAACTTATGTCTACAGATTATGACATCTACTGCTTGATCCAATCAAGGAGTATAACATGTTCTAGTCTATCTAGATTAACAATGTCTAGTTTTGTTAATCCTATGTGTAACATCCTCGACTTTTCCACATGCATTATGACACACATTACATTTGGACATATTCATTTTATATATGTCATTCATATGAAACACATGCATACGTAGGGATTTTGGCGTGAACGTATTCACGAGATAGACTTGACACGGGTTGGTTTATCGCAATAGGACCAAGTCGTACGTGTCTAGCTATAATTTAAATAAGGACACAAAATATTGAAAATAAAAATAAAATTTGGCATAGTCAAATTAATTAAAGTAGACAATTTGACTAGATAGTATTTTGGCACTAAGTACTTGTAATTATATAGAGAAAATAATAATAATAATAATAATAATAATAATAAATTTAATTAATTAATTAATTATTATTTATTTAAATTATTTAAAAATAATAACAGGAAAAAAAAAAAGGAAAAAGCAAAATTGGGGTCAGTTAAAAGAGGGGCTTAAGCTGCCTTATCTTGTTTTCAGCCAGCATTTTGTGACCCTCTTCATTCCCTTCTTTCTCTCAAATTTCTCCAGCAACAAGACCAAGGATAAGGGTCATCTGAAGCTTAGTTATCACCATAAATTGCTAGTTTTAATTTATGAGTAATAGAATATGATTTAGAAGGTTCAAATTACATGATTTCTATGGGTAAGTTGCTTCATTTCTATTTTGATGGCAGAAACTTAGGGTCCCGTTTTCTTCATGTTAAAGGCTGATTCTGGAGAAGTACAAAACACCAAACATGTAGCTTTATGTCTTAGGTTTACGGATATATAAATAATTGTGCATGATTTGGTGTCTGTAAAAAGATATGGGCATTGGACTAGAACTGGTTCCATTGAGGAACCTAGCTGACTCACTTTCTGTTTTGATTATGTTTCTATATGATAGAGTCCATATTTGAGGAAGCTCAAAACATGAAAGTTGTAGATATATCTGTTATCTATTTTATACCACATTTCAGTATAAGATTGTGGGCGGATGTTGAGTTATAGGCAAGAGAGTCATGTCTGTTCCATATTTGAGCTGCCTGCTTAGTGTTCTGGGCAGGTCTAGTCAGTTGTTTGCCAATTGTGAGCTCCTTATAGACATAATCTGTAAATGGTCAAAACATGAAAGTTATAGGTACATGCCTTAGCTAAAGTTTGGCAAAAACTTCACCTCAATATGTTATTTATGTTGTGAGTTATATCCTTCACAAGTCAGACTGGTCCGGATGCCAGCCATGTTTTTGACCAGTCCCAATTACCCTACCATATGAGGACTTAGAGAAAGAATGGATAAAAGTTGTCAACATGAAAAATGTTCCATTTTAACATATCTATATGCCTGTAAGGTTTCATACAAATATGACTTACACGTTGTAAGATATGGAGAAGCAAAGTTAGTGTCCCAAAACTGCCTAAAAGTAAAAACAAGGCAGAGAACAGAACATGTTTGTAAATTGCATAAAATATTCCACAATGGTCCAATTGCTCTGAAATTTATATATATGGTATCCCTACATGTTAGCTTTAATTAGAAATAAGAATCATGTAAATTGGACAAGTATAGAAAATTTTATAAGCAATGAACACATGAAGGTCACACTACCTTTACACCAAATCCTAGTTAGTGGTCCTTAAAATGCATACTTCAATTTGTTTAAGTTTATTTAGCTACCAATTGATCAAGTATACATTCAATTAGGTCCATAGCATATTGGAGAGCCTCAAGGAAGTGAAAGATAGTAAGATAGAGGCTTATTAGCAAAAGAAAAGGTGAGTTTAATTATCGAACGATTTCTTTGGTACGTGTTACGTGTAATGCGATTATTACGTGCTATGTGCAACGTGACTTGACTTACGGCCATATGAATTACATGATTTTTATGGTATGGATATATGGTTATGTTATAGGCTTTTCTTACATGGAATGATTGATTATTGAATATGCAAATGTGATATAAATGCAAATGTTAAGTAATGATTGTTGCAAATTGCATATGCATATGGATTTAAAAGGCGTTGTGACTAGCTAAATGGCATAGTAAAGCAAAAGAAGAGGCCTATGGCCCAAACAAATGTTCAAAACCAAAAGAAAACGCCTATGGCCTAACAAATGTGCAAATGTTACAAATGATCAAGCTAGCTAGCAAATGCAAATGTTCACATGGAAACCCAGGACAGTGTCTGTTTAGCCTAGTCACAATAAATAGAAAATGGCATAAGTATAAGTATAAGCAAATGAAATGATTACATGATTTAATATTATTTATATTCATATGATATTGATAAATAGAATGACATGCAAAATGTGTATGAATAACAATTACTACTTGTAATTGTAACTGACTTAGTACTTTAGAAAGCTTTTGATAATTATTCTCATTGAGTTGCAACTCATCAAATTGCATCATCTTTCAGGCAGAGAAGAGTAATTAGCTCATTTTGGAGGTGCATACCATATAAAGGACATGGATCACAAGTCACCGGCCGAGCCTCACCAATCTCTCTCCTTGCATTGCACATATGTATTGGAACATGACATTTGTATTTTGGGTTGTGTATCTATATATGTATAAATTACTAAAT
>CATIWF010011591.1:0-61686 GCA_949630135.1 Balakata baccata | reverse complement strand
GTGTGTGATTTACTTTTGGCCTTAGAGGCCCCTACCTCATTTGAGGAGGTTTGTGGTGTTGAAGCTTTTACAAAGATGGTTTTAGATGAAGATGATGCTCCATTAAAGCCTAAGCCATATCTCACTAGGGGAGGTCTTTATGATACAATGAGAGTATCCAAACTTTCCTTCCCTTTATGAAATTTAGAAATAGAAAGTCTTAGTTCCTCAACTTCATTTTTCAAAATATTATTTTCTTTAATTAAAGAAGTAGTTGAGGGTCTTGATGAAAGTGCATCTAATGACTTCTTGAGAGAAGCATTAGAGGTTTTTAGCTCTTCCACAACCTTTTGAAGGTTGGATAAGTCATCCTTAAGCTTGGAGCTATTTTTCTTATGAAAATTAGTTTTTCTTTTATATCTTTCTAATTCTAGGCTCATCACCTCAATAAGATCATTACATCATCAAAATCATTTAAGGTAGAAGAGAAAGTGGATGTTACCTCATTGGAGTTGTCCTCCAAGGCCATAAAGCATAAGTTGGCTACATCTTCTTGACTCTCCTCATCATCATTTGATGTAGGATCATCCCATGTTATGGCCCTTGTCCCCTCCATCCTTATGAGGCTTGCCCTTGTACTTCTTAAGCCTAGGACATTCAGATTTAATGTGGTCTTTCTTCTCACATTCATAGCACTTCATCTCCTTTTTATTTTTGTTGAAGTTGAATGAGGAGCCTTTGAATTTTGAAGCTCTTTGCTTGTAGTTTTTGATAGTCCCATATTTATTGACTATCATTCTTTTAACCCTTCTAGATAGCATGGCTATCTCCTCATCCTCTTCTTCACTTACCCCATCATCACTAATGAGGTCTATGTCCTGGGCCTTTGAGGAGGTGTTGCTTACCTTGAGAGCAAAAGGCTTCTTCTTCTCTCTTTCTCCTTCAAGCTCTTTTTCTCTCATGAGAGCTATCTCATGTGTTAGAATCTTGCCAATGAGCACGTTGGTAGGAATGGTGCTCAAATCCTCATTGGCTTCTTATATACCCGCCACTCTTGATCTATAGTCTTTCATTGGAAGACTTCTCAAGATTTTGTTATTGACATCTTCAAGGCTCGTGTGTCTTCTATATTTCTTCATATTGTCAATAATAAAGAGTAGGCGGTTTGTCATCTCCGTGATGGTCTCATTTGGCTTCATCTTGAAGAGTTCATATTCGTTCATTAGGAGTTGAATCTTCCTAGAACAAACTTGCTTTGTTCCTTCATGATAGTTCTCCAAAGTCCTCCATATATTGTAGGTGGTTGGACAATGTTGGACTCTCCCACACTCTTTAAGAGAAAGAGAGCTTGCTAGGATGGCCATGGCCTTCTTGTTTTTGCCATTTGCTCTTCCATGTGGTTCAATCCACTCATCTCTTACAAGAGGTTCATCCTCTCCAGCAGCATTCTTTCTTGTTGGTGGTGTCCATTCTTTGTGAACACTATTCCATACATCAATATCTTCACTATCCAAATATGCTTCCATTCTAAAATTCCAATAGGCATAATTTGACCCATCAAAATAAGGTTTAAGGCTTTGGAATCCTTCTTGTGCCATTGTTGATCTTTGCTAAAGCTGATTAGGCTTGACTTCTAGACCTTGCTCTGATACCAATTGTTACCTGAACAATCACCAAGAAGGGGGGGATGAATTGGTGGGAAATTAAAAATTTGCACTCGCAAGATAATAAAAGAGAAGGAGAAGATTGAGACACGAATTTTATAGAGGTTCGGGTGTTAACTAACCCTTCTCCTCTCCCCAACTTAGATTGGGTATTCACTAATCTAATCACTTAGATTACAATCTTTGGAGTTTTAACAAACTCACTCCCAACTAAGTGTTTTAACAAGGCTAACACAACCTAAATTTCCCTTGTGTTTTGTGGCTCTCACAACAACTAATTCCTTGTAATTTGGCTCACACTACCCAATTACAAGACAACCCAAGTGTTTTTAGATTAACACTTGAACCTTTATATAAAAGCAATTAATGAAAGGATTTGAGAAAATAAATTGCAATAGCTTTAGCACTTGTTAAGTTATTGGTTCTTATTAAATGGCCTTTTGGTAAGGTATTTATACTGATTACCTACCAATTAGCTGCTACAAATGGTGTCATAACTCTTTCTAACATTCTCTTACAATTGTATTAAATGTAGTTTGCAGAGAGAGGTGTCTTGGTCGGGAACCATACTGTCCCGGTCAGGAAATGCCCACTTGTATTACGTGGCAGCTTCTAGTTGGCTGAAATACCAACAGCTAGTTTTTATTCAAGTGTCCCGATCAAGACTCCATGTGTCCCGGTTGGGACTTGCCCGATGATGCCACTGTTAGGAACTTGGGTCTTTTTGGCTTTCAATGAGTCGTGGTCAGAACTACCATTCCCGGTCGAGATCTGAGTCAGTTTGACTAAGAGTTTTTTTGACTTTCTGATAATGTGGCACATTATGGTGGTGTCTCCTCTTCAACGGTTATGTCTTTTTGAATGTCCCACTCGAACAGCAACCATTCCCGCTCGGGAACCTGAGTGTCCCGGTCGGGACATCCCATGTCCTGGTCTGATTTTGCTACTAGAACTTTTGGGTCATCACCTTGTAGCATTTCCCAGTCTGGAAACTTGGTTTGCTTAGTCTACTCTATAGTCCCGATCGGGACATATTTGTCCCGGTCTAGAAAATGCCAGTCCCTGTTGGGATATACCCTTTCCCGGTCTGCTTTGGCTACTGGAACTTTGAGACACTTAGAGACAATGTTTTCTCGGTCTACACATGGCACTTCCCGGTCTAGACTTATGTCCCGATCGGGAGTTACACGTCTCCATGAAATTCTTGACTTGTTCAATGAGGAAACCTTAACCAAATGTGCTGAAACTTTGAACACTATCAAAAGAACACTTAACAAGGATGTTAGTAACAATTAATTTGATTGTTAAGATCAAAATAGGGAGCAATCACCCTTTGGTTAAAAACTACTGTCACTGTCAGTCTCATGCTTATCCTCCACATGCGAACCTATGATACACAGACATAAACATTATAAATTTAATGCCATAGACATATATAACCATGTAAGAATCATCTCACATTCAGCGATTTAATGCCATTATAAATTTTATATGACAAAGAAAAAAAAAAATATATATATATATAGTGCTACTTCTAAATTATTTCGGTTAAAGGATTGAGGTTGAATAGTTCAATATTTATCAAGTTATTCAAAGCCTAACCTTTACAACAATAGGATCATATTCAAACACATTTAAATACATGTGTTTTGTTAATTTTCAGTAATTTTACAGAATCTTGTTTATTATAAAAAAAAAACTAAGGTTTCAGACCTATTCTCAAAATTTTTAAAGTAGAAAGGTCTATCAATTTTTTAAGCATAAATACCTTGACTATCTTTTGTTGCCATTATAAAATGTGGTCTCGTCTTTCTCTGTCTTCACTTATGTTGTCACTAGAAAAAACCCCACCACCAATTACATAGCTCTTTTTTTTGTCTACAAATCCCTTGAAAGTCTTCAACTTTCCACCTCTTCACCTCTAAACTATACCATAAAATACCAATATTCAATACGAAAGGAAAAAGAGTTTTCGAAAATGGGATTTTGAAACTATCCCATAAAACACCAAATGGAAAAGAGTTTTTGATAATGGGATTTCGCTGTCCACACTGAAAGCTTGAGGGATTTGGGAATAGAAGAGCTCACCTTCAATGAAATGGCAACTTAGGGTTTTCTAACTATTCAAAGAAGATGAAAGGCCAACTCATATCTGACTGAAGTTAGGGAAATGGGAAAAAAATTTGTTATTATAATTAAATGGGTATTTTGGTCATTTGTAAATACAGAGCGAATTCTACTTTTTCAGAAATTCTTAGTCATTATTAAATGAGTTGGATTTGCCACATGGAAAAAACATGCTAACGTGGAAAAGCCACGTCATCAAACAGTGAGTCTATTGGACGAAAGTAAATGAAGGGGGTTTATTGTTATAGAATAATACTTAAAGGGGTTTAGTGTTACAAATTAAACTTTGGATACTAAGTTGTTACGAGTCATATACTTGGAGTACCTTTAGTGAAAATTACCCCACTCAATATAATATTCATAACACTCTCCCTTGGATGTTCTTAATAAGAACATGCCTCGTTAAAACCCTATTAGGAAAATTCCAGTGGGAGAAAAATCTAGTGAAGGAAAAAGAGTACATATATTGTATAATACACATATAAAGCTTCATCATTAAAAACATTTCTAGGAAAACCTAGTAGGACTAAACTTTAGTCAAGGAAAAGAATATAGTGCAAATTTTCTCCCTCTCATGAAAACTTCATTTTAAGTCTTCAAGTTGATGCATTCCAGTGTCTTACACCAATCTTTCAAATGTTGCAGTAGATAAAGTTTTTTTGAATAAATCTGTCAAATTATCACTTGATCAAATTTATTGAACATCAATTTGTCCACTTTTATCAAGATCATGCATGAAGAAGAACTTAGGACAACTATATTTTGTCCGATCTCCTTTAATGTAACCTCTGTTTAACTATACTATACATGTTGCATTGTCTTCGTATAACACTATAGGAGTTCTTTTCTTGATAGATAAACCGCTTGTTTCTCGAATGTGTTGCATCATTTGCATCAACCATACACATTCTCGACTTTCTTCGTGAATTGCAATTAATTCAGCATGATTTGAAGATATGATAGTCAAAGTTTGTTTTGTTCATTGCCATGAAATAGATGTTTCACCACTCATAAAAACATAATCTGTTTGAGATCGAGCTTTATATGGGTCAGATAAAAATCCTACATCAGCATAACCAATTAGTTTCAATGTAGATTTATTTGAATAAAATAATCTCAAATCAATTGTTCCTCGGAGATAATGAAAGACATATTTAACTCCATTCCAATGTCTTCATGTCAGAGAAGAACTATATCTTACCAATAAACTTATAGAAAATGTTATATCAAGTCGTGTAGTATTAGCAAGATATAGTAATGCACCAATTGTACTAAGATATGGTAGTTCAGGACAAATAATTTCTTCTCCATCCTCTTAAAGTCGAAAAGGATCCTTTTTTCACATCAAGTGACTTTACAACCATTGGTGTACTCAATGGATGTGTTTTATCTATGTAAGATCTTTTCTATATAAGCTGATTGATATACTAAGATCTCATCAGCTAAATGCTCAATTTGTAAACCAAGACAAAACTTTATTTTTTTCAAAATCTTTCATTTCAAACTCACTTCGAATAATCAACTACCCTTGCAAATTCTTCAGGAATTCCAATAATATTTAAATTATCAACATATACAGTAATAATAGTAAATCCACTTTCTGATTTCTTTATTAAGACACATAGGCATGTAGGATGATTTTTATATCCTTCTTTCAACAAGTATTTACTCAAACTATTGTACCATGTTCGTCATGATTATTTAGATCATATAATGATCGTTGTAACTTGATAAAATAAACATATCGGGATTTTGTATTTTGTAATTTAGGCATTTTAAATCCTTTAGAGATTTTCATATATATAAGACCCATATCAAGTCTTTCATACATTGCAAGACTTATAAGGTATCGAAAAGTTATTGCATCTACCACATGAGAATATATTTGTTCATAATTAATACGAGGCATTTGTGAAAATTCTTGTACATTAAGTCTTGTTTTATATCTTACAACTTCATTATTTTCATTTCGTTTTCACATACCTATTTGTATCCAATGAGTTTTACACCTTCAGGTGTTCAAACTATTGGCCCGAAAACTTTACGTTTATTAAGTGAATCTAATACATCCTGTATTGCATATTTCTATTTTTGCCAAGCACATCTATTTTGACATTCTTCAATTGTTTTTTGGTTCTAGATCCTCATTTTCCTCCATAATATCAATTGCTATATTATAAGAAAAAATGTCATCAATGATTATTTTCTCTCGATTCCATTTTTTCCTTTAACGACATAACTTATTGAAATCACTTCATTATTATTATTTATCTGAATCTTTCTGGAGATTTATTTGTTGTTATGTCATTAGACTCTTCAGGGGATTTCTACCCCTTCAATTAGGTCATCCTGTTGACTAGCTCATTTTCTTTTTTCTAGCAATTTTATCTTTGGAACCAGTTGATCTACCACGCTTTCAGGTATGCTTTAGACTTATTTGTTGTAGTAAGTTGTCTTACGGGAACATCAATTCAAGCAGAAGCATTTGCAGTTGGTATATGTGATTTAGTCACTCTTTTAAGGTCAGTAAATGTATCAAGTAATTGATTTACCAAATTTCGTAAATGTTTTATTCTTTATACTCTTGCTCACATTGATTGGTATAAGGATCTAGATGTGTTAAAGATGATGCATTCCATATAATTTGATAATCCAGCTGCTTTGTTTCCCCCCCAATATTAGGAAAATTGTCTCATTAAAATGATAATCTGCATATCGTGTTGTAAATAAATTGTCAGTCAGCAGTTCAAGATACTTAATGATAGAAGGAGATTCAAATCCAACATATATTCTCATTCTTCTTTGAGATCCTATTTTAGTGCATTGTGGTGGATCAATAGGAACATAAATTGCACATCTAAAAATTATTAAATGGAAAATATTTGGCTCCTGACTATAAGCCAATTGTAATGGGGAGAACTTATAATATGATGTTGGCCAAATGCGTATTAGTGCTGTTGTATGCAAAATAGCTTATCCCCAAGCTGAGACAAAGAGTTTTGTTCTCATAAGTAATGGTTTTGCTATTAATTAGAGGTGATTAATAAATAATTCTACAAGACCATTTTGTGTATGAACATAGGCAACAAGCTTTTCAATAGTTATCTCAATTGACATACAATAATCAATAAAAGTTTAGGATGTAAATTCACCTACATTATCAAAAAGTATAGACTTGATCAAATGATCTAGAAATTGTATGCGCAATTTAATTATTTGAGCAAGCAACCTTGCAAATGCTAGGTTGAGAGTTGATAATAAGTACACACATGACCATCATATAGATGCATCTATCATTACCATAAAATATTTAAATGGTCCATATGGCAGATTAATAGGTCCATATGGCGGATTAATAGGCCCATATATATCACCTTGGATTCTTTCCAAAAATGCAGGGGAGTCTAATATGAATTTCAGTAATAAAGGTCGAATAATCAATTTGCCTTGAGAACAAGCAGCACATGAGAATTCATTGAATTGAAGAATCTTCTGGTTCTTTAAAAAGATGTCCATTTGAATTCTCAATTATTCTATGCATTGTTGATATGAGATGATCCAACCGATCATGTCAAACAATAAAAATATTTCTATCAATGAACTTTTGGTTCATTATTGCATGTGCTTCGATTGCACTAATTCTAGTGTAGTACAAATTAAAAGATAATAAGGGTAACCTTTCCAAAATTTGTTTTTCATTTGAGACTGTTGATATAATATAAAGATATTGTATATCATTGTGATTACAAGTATCAATATGGCGCCTGTTTATCATTGTGATAACAAAAATTCAAATCGATAACAACCTTTTTAAAATAATAGTCAACTAAATCAAAACATTACACTCAAACAAACATAAATAAAATACTTGATATAATTTTATTTCATAATATAGTTGCTTCATTTTTAAGCATTTTTATGGATCAATTTTCTCATTATGTTGTTCAAAAAAGTCCACAATATTTGAGTGCATCTTGTCTAATTGGTCAAAGAAAAAACTATCATCATGGTATGCTAAGTTTGCTTCTGTATTTTCTACCAAGTTTGCCTTAAAAATACTTTTTTTTTCCCTTCAAAGAGGCTTGATATAAATCAACTAAATACTTAGGCGTATGACAAGTATGTGACCGGTATCCTTTCATTCAGCATCTAAAGCATGAGTTTTCCCTTTTATAATGTGAAGAATTTCCCTTTTCTTTTTTTTTTTTCATCACTTTGCATAATTTTATAGTAATGACCACCATTACCTCGCCCTTGTCCACGACTACGAACATGACTATTAGATATTGTTGCATTCACCTTAGGGAATGCAACTGAACTAGTTGGATGAGATTATGACTTTTTATTAAAAGTTCATTATTTTGTTCAGCCATAAAAAGATACGAGATCAACTTAGAAATTTTTTTAAAATCTTGTTCACAATATTGATGCTGCAGGAGCACATTCGAGCATAAAATGTAGAAAAAAATTTCTCTAACATATCATCATCAGTAATATTTTCTTTACATAATTTCAATTAATAACTTATTTTAAACATTGCGGAGTTATACTCACTGATTTATAATCTTGTAGCTGCAAGTGCCTCCAGTCATATCAAACCTTTGGAAGATGATAGTTTTTTTATGGTCATACATTTCCTTCAACTTGTTCCAAAAAACAAGAAGGTATTTCACTATTACGTATTCAGATTTTAATCCCTCAAGAAAATGATGATGAAGGAAAATTATGGCTTTTACCTTATCTTGATTAGATGAATTATTTCCTTCTTTTATAGTATCATCAAGACCACTTGCAATAAGATGAATTTCAGCATCCAATATCCATGAAAAATAGTTTTTTCCACTAATATCAAGAATCATAAATTCTAATTTTGAAAGATTTGCCATCAATACTATCACACAAAAAAATGTTAATCAAATTAGAAAAACAATAAATCTAGTCATATTATTAATTAATATGCTATAATTATATATATGTTGGACTATGTAATTAATATCAATATAACAAATCAATTATAATATGAATATAAATACTATATTAACAATTTACAATATTAAATAATATTCATATCTATTTATACATAAACATATTTAATGAATGTTTATAAGTGATGATATATTTGTAAGTTTAAAAAAAATCAAATATTAATTAAATAATTTCATATTAAAATAAATAAACACATATTCAAATAATCATAATATCTTGCTCAAATTCATAAATCATGCAATAGATTATAAGAAATTTTATTTTCATATCTCATATTCTTAAAAATGAAAATTGTTAATATAATCATACTCATATTTCGAATTATATCAAATTTTTATAGAAATTTATATTCAGTCACACACAAAAAACATAATATTAAGAACATATATTCGTATGATTATTAACAACATACTAATTACATGTAATAACCTACATAATTTTTATATTTACATATAATATAATTTCAATTAATTATAAATATCAAAGATCTTCTCATTACAATTTATTAGGTCTAATTACATATATTTAAGACACATTAACAAATACATTAATAAAATTAATAATACTATCACTAAGATTTAAAAAAAATTAAATGAGAAAACATATTATAAGCACGTAAATAAAAATCAAACATTATACACAAATAATATATTAACAACATAAATTATATATAAATGTGGCATAAAATATATGAAATATAAATATACAAATAGAGAAGTTTCTTACACATAAAACATAATAGAATTTGAAAATAAACAATAAACTATTTTAACATATAATGATTTATCAAGCTTATTCACCATTATTAATTGTAGTAAATAAAAATCATAAATAAACCTACCTTATTACCTTGTAGAGAGAATTCGTGTTAATAAATTTGACAAAAGAAACTATGTATGAAGAAGAGAGTAAGAAAGTATGAATAAGAATTGAAAGAATATTTTCTCTTGCATATTGTTCTTTCAACGTGCCTCTATTTATAGGCATACAAATATAGGGAGTTACATGATTTAGTTGTGAAATTAAAACTATAATAATACCATACAATTAAGGATGAAAGTTATGAAATTTAATAAAGAATATGGAAGTTATGAAGATCCACTCAATATAATATTCATAACAATTTATAACTTCTCATTTTTACTATGATTATTTTATAAAAAGTATATCAATTGAGTAAGCTACAATTATTTATCGGCTAGTTTGATTTAAAAAAAAAATCTTTTTTTATCCTATGATTCTAATAAATAAATAAATAAAACATGAATTAATTGCACCGACTGATTGAATTTTGTACGAGTAGCCATGAAATCATGAAAGAATATTTCGTCCCAAAAAAACCATAAAACTTTATTTTTGTTTTACTTGCCAATTTTCCAATATAAATAACCATAAAACTGACATGGCAACTAATGTGATACCGATTTTTTCCATGTCAGTTGTCACATCATCGTTTCCATTATCAATTTCAAAAAATGGTACCACATCAATAGCAACATAGCTGAAAAAAAAGGATATTTATTTCACCATAGATCACTGAACTTAGCTTCATTTGTAACAAAATCACTAAACTTTTTTTATCTCAAAAAAATGAAAACTTTATTTTTATTTCACTTAAATAACTTTCAGCCCAATGTGATTAATAAATAACTAAAAATCTGACTTGGCAGCTAATGTGACACTTGATTATTCACATGAACTCCAACAACTTGATTCATCTTCGCTTCGGCAACTGGCGTAGAAAACTTAGGCAACTCGTCCAGTACTATCAAAGAAAATCTAGTTATCATAGTCAACATAAATCATAATTTTTGAGAAAGAAAACAACGGATTCAAATTTTAGGCAAAAATATAGTGCTTCAACAACTACCAAATCAAATTTTTTGTTATCTATTCATCAAATTTGGCTAAAAGTTAAAGAAAAATGAAATTTTGTTATTTTTTTAGGATGAAAAAACAGTTTAGTGATTTTGCGGCAAATGAAACAAAATTTAGTGATCATTAATGAAATTAACTCTAATGTATTATTTTTGATATGCCACGTTGCATCTGATGTGGCAATATTTTTTGAAATTGATGATATGGAAGATGATGTGGCAATTGACATGGTAAAATCTAGCATCATGTCAGCTGTCACGTTAGCTTTTGGTTATCTATACCAAAAAATCAGCTGAGAGATTTAAGTGAAATGAAAATAAAATTCTGTGATTTTTTTTTGAACGAAAAATTCTTTATGGTAATTCGCACAAAGTGGCTGTCAATGAAGTTAACCCATAAAGTAGCTTACATTAACTAAGGGCTCGTTTGGCAATATGCTTTATAAAAGTATTTTTTGGAAAAAAATTTATTTTTTTAATTTTCTTAGTATTAAAAACTGTTTTTAATAGAAGTAAGTAAATAGATATTTTTATAGAAACAGATTTGGAAAAAATAATTTGTAAAAAATTAAAAAAATCAGTAAATTAAATTAAAAAAATTCAAAATCTACTTTTAGAACAATCAACAGCAATCCAACACCAATATGCACCTTACAGCAATCCAACACCAATATGCACCTTAAGATATATGCATTACTTGTTAACAGCTCTTTTTTAAGCAATGATGGAATAAAGTCGTAAATTGCTAAAGCTGTTAACCTTATAAGTTAAATTCCCCGACACAAAAGCCACCCAAGCTACTTTAAAAAATGATTAAAAAAAGCAACTGCTCAAACAGAACCTTGAACATCATCTCTAAAAATGTCTTCTCCCATGATAGCAGCAATCCTAATATTGGCTGCAATCTCCACCATCAATGCCCACTTCACTCCCTGTACAGAATCATTCATACTCGCAACACAAAATAGAAATCTTTCAAACTGCAAGAGATTAACCACTCTGGAGGCAGAGTTTGCTTGGAAAATCAACGAAAAAAATACGCAGCAAATCGAAATCCTCTTCGGGACAAGACTCTACGAGGAATTGGGATGGCTAGCGTGGGGAATCAATCCAGGGAAGCTGCCACAAATGGTGGGAACCACAGCAATAATTGGTATAAGACACCCAAATGGATCATTTCTTGCTGATACTTACCATATTACTAAAGATACCAAAATGGGCTGCAAGCTACTGCCAGCAAGATTCATTAATGAAGCAAAGAAAGATGATGAAGTGATATTTCAAAATTTATCAATGGATTATTTAGCTCAATTAGATTACTATGTAATACAAGGGAGTGTTGTTGTTCCAGCTGATTTGGAGATTTCTAAGCTGAATCATGTGTGGCAGATTGGGTATTTGGGAGATGATGCAATGCCTCTAAACCATCCTACTATTCTTCAGAATGTGGATAGTGCTGAGACTATTAACCTTCGGACTGGCCGCCCCGTAAGCCATGTTGGACTGAGCAGGCAACGTTTACGAACTGTAAGATGTTAACTTTTTCCATATTTCCCTCTTTTTTATTGCTGTTGCTATATCGGTTAAACTTTGTTAATTTTTGTCATTTTATTCTATTTTTGGTTCATTCTATTTTTTATTCATTTTATCCGTTAAAAATTCGAAAATATGACAAATATAATAATGTAGCCTGTCAGATAATTCATTGGTGCATGACAAGAGGCATATTATGACAAAATTTTAAATTTTTAAGGAAAAAAATAGACAATAAACGGATTAAAAAGATAAAATGACAAAAATAAAGAAATACAAATGGTTAGATTGCTTGGGTATATCTTTTACCAAATAAAATATTTATTAATTTGTATATGTGACATTTTATCCTTATTGACACGATGAAAAAAATTTCATGTAACATAATAGGCTTAAATGTTTATTAGGCAAAGGAAAGATTAATAGTAAAAAATATAAAATTTAAGTTTGGAATTTGCTTCTTAATTGAGGAAAAAAAGCGACTGTTGTTAGCCAATGCTATAACTGAATCTGGTTGGGATTTTGAACCGAATTGATTATTAGATCGCGGTACAATCAGATTTTTTATTTATTATTTTTTATAAGTAGTGAACTGTTTATGAAAAAATTATGATATCATGAATTATTTAATACAAAAAAAGGAAAAATAAAATAAATTAGAAATTTATTGAAACTCATATATTAGTGATAGAAGGGTAAAATCAAATTATACTCCAACAGTCAAATGTTGAAAGTGAATAGTGTTAACAGCATGCTGTATGTATTGTGGATATAGGTGCATGGGATATTGAACATAGTGGGATGGGGAGTGGTCCTGCCACTTGGCGTAATTGTAGCAAGATATTTCAAGTATCCTTTTGAATGTGGAAAATGGTGGGTTAACCTTCATTTGGGCTGCCAAATTGTTGGCTATAGTATTGGAACTGCAGGCTGGATCGTTGGCTTGGCTCTCGGCAGATCTTCTAAATTCTATTCCTTCAATATCCATGGCCTTTACTCCATTTTCATCTTCTCATTCACAACATTACAGGTAAGTTAATTTATTCATATTATTTTTATTCAAATAACTTATCGTCTACAGTTTGCTTCTTTTTTTTTTCAAATAGTCTAAATTAATTTTCATATTTATACAATAAAAAGAGATTTAAGTCATATCAAGTCCCTTTTATTTGTCCTTGTTTACATTTAGGCCCCTAAAATGTTTTTTGTCCTGTTTAATTAAGTTTTTATTTCATATTATCTCTTGCATTTTAGAAAGATATAACATCATGTCTCTTAATGTTAACATGTCATCATGTCATGACGGTATTATTGTTATACTGAATATTAATATTGTCATATTAGTATTGAGAGACAGAAGGTTACATCTTTTCAAAAAGTAATAAAATAATGTGAATCAAAAATTGAATTCAGAGGCAAACTGGACTAAAAAATATTTTAAAAGACTAAATGACGTGACGAGACAAATATAGAGAACGTTTTATGCCTTGTGCCAAATAAAAATTGTTATATTTATTAATGTTTTGTAATTAATTTTTGCAAGATGCTGGCATTGAGATTAAGACCGGCGGAAACAGATGAGTACAGGAGAAGTTGGAATATGTATCATCATTTTCTGGGATATGCATTGCTGGCTGTAATATCAATAAATATATATCGTGGGATAGGCATATTGAAGCCAGCGTACACATGGAAATGGGCATACACTGGAATTCTTGTAGCCTTTGCTGTCATTGTCGCAGTTCTTGAGATATATACTTGGACTAAGTTTAAAGCCACAAGTAAATCAGCTCATACAGCACAAGAGGGAGATTCTGCTAGTGGTTCCATCACGCCAACGCCTCGTCCATGATTAGAAATATAGCATATTATTTTACCATATTTTGTTAGTGATCTCATCTTGAGGTCCAAACCCAAAAAATTTCATTTACTGATTTGCATTTTTTTTTTTCCAATTTTGTGTTATTATTAAAGTTGTACTATCTAAAGGACTTCAATGTAGATTATTATTTTCGACTTTAATAAATTTAGTTTGATATAATTAGAAAAGGAGAAGTACTTATGTACATCATGCGTCTAAAAAAAATTTTATGGATCACTACTCTATATATATATATATATATGAAGTAATTATTAAATATTTTTGTATATACGATAAATTTTTATTGATTAGTTTGTGATACATGTTTCAAAGAAAATTGAAAAAAGAGACAAGAAAGGCAAATTGAAGTATATTATGTGGATATTTACTAGTTCCACTGAATCACTAAGTCATTAGACAGTATTTTTTTTTTTTTTTAATTTGAGACTTTTAAGAAGAGACAAAATCTCTTATGCCGCTGTATTGCCCTGGACTTTAGACAATTTATTTTATTTTATTTAATTATTCTGTAATATTTATATGAAGTTGAGGAAACATAAATAAAAGATTTTTTATTAAAAAAAAAAAAAGAAAATCATAAAACAATCAACAATGCTCATTATATATAAAAGGTTTTTTTTTTCCAAATAAAAAAAAACAAGTTATATCCGGTCACATATATTTATCTATTTTGGTCATTTTATTTTTTTCATTTCTTTTTTATTCAAGTTGTCCATATATTTCATTTTTTATCCATTTTATTTCAAAATATGATAAATTTAGCTATCACTTGGAGACATGGAATATCAAAAAACTCATTGACATATGAAATACACACATTATTTTGTATGACAATGAATATGTTGTAACAAAATTTAAATTTTTAAGGGGTAACAATCAAAAAAGACAAAATATAAAGAGTAATTTGGAATATATATATATATATATATAGTTAAAAAATAAATAAAGAATATGATTATTTTAATACAGAATTGAAAGTTCAGAATTTTTTTTATGCAAATTACCCATTTTTATATATGTTAATTGATTAGTTGTAAAAAATTTAAAAAAATATAGTAGTAATAGTATATCAAATATAGTCTTGGAAAGAATTTAGTTTGGTTTGTTAGTGATAGACACTTCAAACATATTTTTTTATCCACTTAAATACAAAGATGGACCCAACCACTTTTTTAGTGGAATCAAAATTAAAAAAATAAAATATAAATATTTTAATGATAAACTTCAACATCATAGGGTTGTTAGAGATATACCCAAAAAGCAATTGCCGCAGAAATTTCGTATACATATTCATAAAAACATTCTTCGTTATATTAGCATTCATTTGCATATGAATTGATATAAATCTTAAACTAATTAATGAAAGTTCATGATATGAAATATAGCATGAAGAAAATCATAATGTGATCATGATAATGAGAATGCTGTCAATGGGCCAGCGCGCTGCAAGCATAAGAATGACCAATTTTTTGCCAAATTGCCATTTTAGCCCCCCAAACCTTTTTTTGGTAATTTTGTCAACCCTAGGATGTTTAGAAATATTTATTCCATCAGAAAAATACTAATAGCCTCCAAAAAATTTTATTTGATAATTTTCTATTTTTCTCTCAAGAATACTCTTCTTTACTAGCACATAGAGAGTGTTTGAGGCTTAACTTTTGATATTTTATTCTTCCTTTCCACGTGGATCAATATTAGAGATGATCCAACATTGAATTGTTGTGGCTTACGACAACCTAACAAAAAGAAATTTTGGAGAATTGACACAAGAAATTAAAGGTATAATTTCTAACTATGTTTTTATTGAATTAGTTTTAATGACACAAGTAGAAATCTATGATTCATGTTTTTTTTTTTTTTTATTTCTGCTACTATTTTGTGTATGAGATACATATTCAAAACCCAACATTGGTATCAGAACCCACTTGTATCCATTAAAATTAATTTTAATTCAATGTGCAATTAGATTCCACGGTTTTGGCGATTTTGGTTCTATAGGTATGAAAAATTGAAATTAATTTATAAAATTAATTTTAAATAATTTTTTCTATAATTTGATTATGAGATGATTGAAAATGATTATTTTGATTGAAAAATGCTTTGAATGTGATTCAAATAATTAATTTCGAATTTATTACAAAATTGCTAAAAATTATATTTTGATGAACTTGTGATATTGTTTGGTTTGTATGATGAGGTTGTTCATAATTTTTTTGTAATTTGATTATGGAAAAATTATTTAGACATATTGAGAATGTATTTAAGCCTCTAAAAGTGTCCAATAATTGATTAAAAATCGTTTTAATTAATTTTTCAAACAAACACCAAAACATGTTTGTTTTAGTGCACCTAGTAAGGCTATTTTGTTTGAATTTTTTTGTATATGTATATTTCTGTTTAAGCACTTTAAAAAAAATTTTATATGATATTTAATATGTTATTTTGATGTTAAATGCATGCCAAAATTATTTTGCTCAAATTTAAATTTCCAATTAATTTTAGATGATAAATGAGTCATTTTAGGTATCTAGTGTATTGGTTCGTTTATCTTGATGATTTTAGCTTGTGCCAAAATTATTTTGATGGATTTGAGCTTACATAAAGATACTTAGAATGATGATATAAGGTTCTAAAAATTTTGTAAATTTTGTAAATTAATTTAAGTTAAGCAATTACAATTCTAGTATGACTAGATAGTGGTATGCATATTAAAATTAAGTTGTTTAATTTTTGACATCATAATAACTTGATTTTAAGGTAGATTAATTTTAAATTAATTTCTAGAAATATGGAATTTAATTAATTTGATTAAATATTAAAACTCATATTGAAATGATATACAAAATTAAATTAACCGAAACATCATAAGTAGGCAATTTAAGTTCAAGAGTTGAAACCAACTTTCATATTTGGAATCCAAAATTGTAACTACCTAATTTAATTTTATTTTATGCATTAGAAAATGCATACTAGGGGTGAATGGAATGACATGATAGATGATTATGAACTTAGACCTAATGTGATTGAGCATGCATAATTTATTTTGTTTTATAGTAAATAGGGTCTGCATGTCTCTGCTCTTTTTTTTATGTATTTCTTTTCTTATCTCGCTCTCGCTCCCCTCAAATGTAAATTGAGGTTTTCTATTTTGAAATATGTAATTAGATTACATAGGATTATGATAGAATAGAGATGCAAATGGAGCAAGAAGTAATGGAGACGGTGCCATAAGTAAGAAGACTTAGAAATATGAATTTGATTTCTATTTTATATGTTGTAATTCATGCATCTACCTAGGTTAGACCTAATCAATCCTTCTATGGCTCAAGGGATTGATGTTAGATTGTCCATAATCATGCCATATAGTTTATAGTAACTATTGAACGTATGTCTATGTATGGATGTATATTTAACATGCGTATTAGATACTGCATATAGGTCTCACATATACAAAATATGCAAAACCAAAGAAACAATAGAAAGCTTAAGAAATGAGAGTCGAAACTATACACATTGGCTATAAAGCAATAGTCGCTATAATAGAGGCTTAAGTTTCAACACTCTCTAGTAATTTTGTTCAAAGGATTGAATAGTTACAGTTTTGTTTTAGTTTATGAATAAAGAATATAATTTTGTTTAATAGTTGAATAAAAGTGTTACATTTGACTATTAAAAACAATTGTTGTTCTATATGGTCAAATGACATTTCTTATGAAATTAAAATATTATGCAATAAAATTTATGATCTTGAAATGTTTGATTCTATCCTTCACATCAAATTTAAAGGATTGGTGACCTAAAACTATAGATTATGGCATTGTCAACTCGGGCATATAAAAGAGAATCACATGATAAGTTATGGTAACTTGGGGTCACATGTGAATCATATTTATTAAACAAGTTGATAAAATCACCTTTTAGTAAAAAGGATGAATATGCAAAAGGACTGATGGATCTTGTACATATAGATGTATGTGGACTAATGTTTATGCGGGCCATAAATGGTTTTGTCTACTTCCTTACCAATTATGATCACTCATAATTTGGATATTTGTGTATGATAAGATACAAAATTTGAAACCTTTGAAATGTTCAAAGAATTCAAAATAAAGTAGAGGAACAATTTGGTAAAGTATTAAGACACTTAGGTTAGATCAAAGTGAAATAATACTTGAGCTAAATGTTTCAATGTCATATAAAAGATAATGGGATTTTATCTCAACGAACCATATCTTATAAGCCATAGCATAATGATATGGCTAAAAGGAGTAGTCGAACCTTATTAGACATGGTGAGATACATAATAAGCTTTTAAAATTCATTAAAGTTCCTTTTATGGCCATGCACATGGGATTATGTTTATGTGATAAATATAATACATTATCAGTCAGTTGATGTTGTTCCATATAAGATATGAAATAACATAAAACCTTTCATAAATGAAAGTTTAGGATTATCCTGCTTAAGAGAAGTAGACAATGTTGGATTAGTTAAAAGATTAATCTAAGCCAATGTCAGTATGTGGGATAACAATGAGAGTCATTTAGATATCAATTTTACTACTATTTGAACAAAAGTTGTTTGTTCAAAGTATTCTATCTTTCAAAAGAAAGAGTTTCTTATATAAGAAGATAGTGGGAGCAAGATTGAACTTAATTAAGTTCAAATATATTCAAGCAGACATGAATCAACTAACAAAGCCCAGATATATTATTCATATAGATAAAGTAATAGTAAGACCTTATGAAACATAAGAGCTTCATAAGTAAAGTAAGATACGAGTTTTTCCCAAGAAATATAGATCTCTTATAAGTGAACAAAGTGGTCGTATTGTTCATAAAGGATGATGAGCTTGTTACTTATAAAGAGATTCCAAAGAGTTTAGAATATGACTAATGGCCATAAGCCATAAGTCAATATGGATTCTATGACTATAAACCAAGTACGGACTTTGGTTAACCCATCTAATGGGACAAAGCCCCATTGGGTGCAAGCGGCTCTTCAAGAAGAAGACTGATAGGAAAGGTAATACAGTTGCTTATAAAGCTAAAATTGGTAGTCAAATGACATCGTCAAAGACAAGGATTGAATTTGACAAGACCTTGTACTTCACATACTATGCTTAAATCCGACATATCACTCCTAGCCATTGCTACTCATGATGATAAGATTTGGCAAATAGATATGAAGACAGGTTTCATTATGAAAATGTGACTTAAGATGTATACATGACACAACCTAAGAGATTCATATCTAATGATGGCAAAACAAGATGCAAATTGCAAAATCCACTGATAGATTAGCGCAAACATCAGGGAGTTGAAATATCAAAATTGATGAGATAATCAAAGAGTTTGTTTTCTCACAATATGTGGATGAATCATATGTTTTTAAAAAGGTTAGTGGGAGTTCAATTGCATTCCTAGTGAAGTATGTGGAAGATATACTATTAGTAGGAAATGATCTCTCATTTCTAAGTTAGTCAATTTGTTACTCTAAAATAATTCTCCAAGAAGGATTTTAAAAGTAACCTGCCAGAAGGGGATTAAGATCTATAGAGATAGATCTAAGAGGTTACTCATTCTTTCTTAGTCTATATAACTAAGATGCTAAAGTGGTTAACATTAAGTATTCTATGAGATGATCTATTCCTATGATCGATAGGATTACCCTCTCTAAGTCTTTATGTCCAAAGACATAAGACAAATGGACTAGTATGGATATGATTCCATAAGCTTGGGCTATTGGATTCATTATGTACTACGCTATGTACTAGGCCCAATGGATATCATGCTATAAGCATCATGAGTGGATATCAATATGATCCTATCAAGGGTTTATGAGTGACTGTCAAGAACATCCTTAAATACTTAAGAAGGATTATGGATGTATTCTTGGTTTAAGAAGATAGTAAGCCTAAGGTAAGCAAGATTATGGATGCTAGTATCCCATTTGATAAGGATAACTCAAAATCCTAGTCATGTTATGTATTCACATTAAATGGTTATCCAATCAATTGGAAGAGTTCTAAATAGGTGATGACTGTGAATTCCATAACTGAAAGTACATTACAGTTTCCAAGGCAGTTGAGGAAGCGGTTTGAATAAGGGAATTCATCAAAAAGTCAGAAGTGACTTCTAGTATTGTAAATCCAATATGATTGGAACAACAATAAAGCCATTACATGTGGAAAGGAATCATGGTCTCATCAAAGGTCCAAACATATACTCAATGTTATCAATTGATTAGAGAAATCAATGGTAGACATGATGTAATGAAAGAAAGAATTCCCACTAATAAGAAAATATATGATCGAGTCACTAGACTAAAACCCCAAAAGGAATATAATAATCATATACTCACCTATGATGTAATGTATAATGGCGATTGACTTTAGTGCAAGTGGAAGATTGTTAGAGATATGCCCAAATGGCAATCGACTCAAGCAATTAGTATACACATTCATAAAGGCATTCTTTAGTATACACATTCATAAAGACATTCTTTTATTATATTAGTATTCATTTGCATATGAATTGATATAGATCTTAAACAAATTAATGAAAGTCCATGATATGAAACATAGCATGAAGGAAATCATAATGGGATCATGATAATGATATTCCTATCATGTGTAATTATGTTAGTATCTAAATTATTCCTAGTCATAGGATCAACAAGACAGGACATTATTGATCCGAATAGACTAGCACAAGTTATACTCCTTGATTGGATCAAGCAGTAGATCTCATAAGCTATGAGGATAAAATGTTCAGAGTTAACATGTGGATGCTTGCTAAGAGTAGTCAAGTACATTGGATGACCTACTATGAGACGATTATATGAATTATCTATTCAAATGTCAATGATAGTCTCATCATAGCAATGGTGCAAGTATCCTTAGACTTGAGGTACTCAAGGATATCTTTTCCTTATTGCCTAATAGAGGTCACTCATAGGGTGGTGATTGGATACAGCTTGAGGTATTTAAAGGTAATTGGGTAGCCAATAGAGGATTCACCGCTCCCGATAGAGGGATAGTATACCCACGGCCTCTTGTTGGGATTATTACTCTGGAATCTCTAGCTAGAGTGGAAATGTCATGAAGATGGTATTCAGTTACATGTCTAATTGAGTAATAAATCTCAGTGACAAGATCTAACGTCACTTAGGCTAGGTGTGATGTAGTTAGTCTAGCAGGAGCTAACACAAAGTCAATGCTCTAAACCGAGTGGGGTATAGGATGCTGAAAGGACAAATTGCATATATTGTTGTCTATGGAAAGGTTCGTAGTCAGACTTTCTAGTCAAGTGGGAGTCATAATATGTTACTAGATATCGCTCATGACTTGCTCGAATTAATTGTTAATTCAGATGGCCAACATAATCGAGAACCTAATAAGTCATACACATTGGAAGTGTGAAGAATGAATAAAATGGCATTGGATGAAATCCAAAAATATGAGAGAATTATTTAGGGTTATGATGGGATCACGAGAAAAAATTCAAAAAAAAAAATCACTCGGGGGGTCACGAGCCCTCGGTGGGGCTAGCAGCACATGCGCCAACGCACGCGTTGCGAGCATAAGAATGGCCAAATTGCCATTTTAGCCCCCCAAGCCCTTTTTGGTAATTTTGTCAACGCTAAGGTGTTTAGGAACACATATAAATAGTATTTTTCCATCAGAAAAATACTGATAGTCTCCAAAGAATTTTATTTGATAATTTTCTATTTTTCTCTTAAGAACACTCTTCTTTTCTAGCACATATGGAGTGTTCAAGGCTTAACCTTTGAGGTTTCATTCTTCCTTTCCATATGGATCAGCATTAGAGACGATCCAACATTGGATTATTGTGGTTTGCGACAACCTAACAAGAAGGAAATTTGGAGAATTGATACAAGAAATTAGAGGTATAATTTCTATCTATATTTTTATTGAATTAGTTTTAATGACACAAGTAAAATTCTATGATTCGAGTTTTGATTTTTTTATTTCCGCTGGTATTTTATGTATGAGATACATGTTCAAAACCCAACAAGGGTCACCAATTATAATTGTTTTTTTCGAGTTTTCATATATTTGGTAATATTGTATATCAATTTCATTAAAAATATAATAAAAACATCATTTTCAAATGTAAGGAATTGAACATCCTATTTTGTGATTTTTTTTTAATTATTATTTAAGAGGATGTTGAAAATTAAGTCGATTTTATAAGATTATTGGTTGAAAGAATTTTTCAACATAGGTACAGTTTGAGGATTGGAATTAGAGAGAAATTCTTAGGTAGACTAGGTCTACAACATCAGTAATATATATTTAATTGTTTTATTATTATTAGTTGATGTGAAGACAATATACATATATGTTATTGTGTGATGGAGTTAGTTTACGGACAATGTGGTGGACATGGTCTACATAAGAATTTCTCGAAATTAGAAGAAAAATTGTCTATTTAGTATAATGGCATATGTCTAATTATTGATGCATAAATAATGGGTATGAGTTTGCTTACCTATGTAAGTTGCAACCAAATAGTTTGCCTCCATTAAGAGGATAAAAATTGACACACAAAAAAGAAGGAAAAAGATAGGACAACAATGTCAAATTAATATATATATATATATATGTATATATTTCAATAGGTCAACTGACCCCACTTAGTTATACATAGGTCCGCCCATGGTTATTAGTAACCACCTACTAGAAAAGACATTACTTGGGACATAAGAAGACCTAAGGAGACCTACACATCCTCATATACAGGTCAGCTAAACCACATTTCCATGAGACCTGGAGGTACCTAGAGGTAATGTATATCTAGTAAATCTATAAACATAGCAAAGGCACCCTTGTTAAGAAATAGAGATGTGAGGATCAGTTAGGTATTGATAGAGAACTTGAGAAACACCAATTATACATACTGTGCATTAAATGAGTTTGATAATAGTGGGTCTGGTGCATTAAATGCATAGCCATCAGAACAGGAACAGAGGAGCCAGCAAACATGGAAGGCACAATACACACAATAGAGAATCATTGCTAAAATTCCAACTGAACCCCAAAATGTCAGAAAACTCCATCATTATTGATGGAAAGGGACGTTTGACCACAATATATAAGGATCTCTAATGTAAAGGGCAAAGTAAGTTAACCAATATTTCTCCAAACCTCTCTTTATCAATCTTCTTCCTCCTTTCCTCTATTGTCTAACTTTACCATCGGAGAGGGATTAATGGAACAACTCCGGAAACCCTTCTCTGACTCTTCCTTATCTTAAAGGACTAAAAGGTACTAGAGACTTGGTCATCAATTGGTATGGTGAGTCGAAGCATGGCGAGTGAAAGTGAAAATGACAACGGAAAGGATCCTCTCGACCACAACACAGAAAAAGCCCCTTTATTCAGGATAAGGACAAGCCAAATCCATCTTGTCAACCTAAATGACCAGCTCGAAGATGAAGGCTCAAACAATACCGATCCATATGAAGAAACAGTAATTCGAACTTAAATTCTCTCTCTCGTAAGAAAATATGAGGCGGTGGTTGCTTATATAGGAGACATGAAAAAAGAACTTAATGAATTTAAAGCCGGAACAAAGAGAATACTAGACGTATCTCTCCTAAATCAATTCATACAACCCATTCAAACACTCACACAACCTCAACTCTAAAATCCCACAACATACCTATAACTCAGGCCAACATGTACAATGCAAAGAGAAGTATGATGAAAGAATTACAACTAAAGTCCCTTGATTTTAATTACAACTTGTGCCAAACTTTCCCGTTAGTAGATCAAATCCTACAAAAAATCTACCCAAATCTCATATTACCCTAATTGCCTACCTATGATGATTCTGGAGAATTCTAAAGTCACATATCCTAGCTTCCTACCACCATGAGCCTTTACATTAATCAAGACTCTCTACTATGCAAAGTTTTCCCTACTAACCTTGTAAGTGTTAGAGAGGTGCCCTCAAGGCAATTACCTTAGGCACTTAATGTATATATACATATAGGCATTCTTGCATTATATTGGTGTTCATACATATATGAATTGATATAGATCTTAAACCAAATAATTTAGTCCATGATATATAACCCAACATGAAGGAAATCATGATGAGATCATGATTGTGGAATTCCTATCACATGTAAATGTGTTTATATCTAAATTATCCTTAGTCATAGGATTAACAAGATGGGATATTATTAATCCAGATATACTAGCATATGTTATACTTCTTAATTGGATCAAGTAGTTGATCTCATAAACTATAGACATGAGATGTTTAAAGTTAACATGTGAATGCTTGCTAAATGTAGCCAAGTATATTAGATGACCTACCATGAGACAATCACATGGATTATCTATTCATATGTCAGTAATAGTCTCATCATAGAAATGGTGCAAGTATCCTTGTACTTGAGGTGCTCAAGGTTATCTTGGATACTTATTCTATACTTTGACTCCATTCCTTATTGCTTCTTAGAGGTCACTCTTAGGGAGGTGATTTGTAACACGTACCCATATATTATGAGTAAGTCCCATAAAACATAGGAAGTACTACACATAAAGACAATTGTCAACCTGATCGAATTCTAAATTTTTTTTTTATACAATACTATATTTCATGTATGTATACTTTGTTGGATTTACTTATTCAACGTATCTAATATACCTTATACTAGTGATCACCGATTCCTATTCACCTGTTATAATTTTTTTTACCATATAACATCATGAGCCTATAAGGCCCTCATCCCATGCATCCTTACTATACTCAGTTGAGATTTATCTATCTTTTACATCAGTTTACATATTTACAAAACAATTATTATAATTAATTACATTATCATAAATGAAATGCAATAAAAAAATGTATGATATGCATGTGTCCAGTCTAAACCCTTCTCTACTCCATATGGGCTATGGCACCTCCACTGTCAACTTCTACTATGACATTATACTAGCTCCATGACCTGCATGTATAAATGAACACGCTAAGCTTTTCATATCTTAGTAATACATATATGCTTAACATACTTAGCATGAAATCATATAATTTATGACGTATAAATATGTTGGTGATACAATCATATTCAAATCATATAATCATAGAAATGTTAAGGCATGCTATGCTCATATAAATAATACATATTTAATCCATGCCTCATTTATGCATGTTCAATTCATTAATAAAATACATATCTTTTCTTTATTATATTATCCCGTCATGATAGTATTTCATGTGTTTATATCCTGGGATAATCATCATAAAATTTATCGTTCATAATTCTTTTATTACTCATATATCTTATGTGTAAATTATTATTTACACATATCAACTATCATGGCATATAAGCATGTAAATCATGTTCAAGGAAATAGGATATGCTGCTTCAAGTATATGCAATAACCATGTTTATTTCCCATACATATCTTGTACTTTTATAATATTTTCTTGTTATCCATTTCTCTTGTTCTTAACTTCGTTTGTCTTTTTCATTTTCTTTTTCTAAAATCAATTTTAACAAATAGCCCAAGTTCTCATAGTATCAATAACCTAAACCTCATTCTTGGACTGGCCGGATACGAGGTGTGAAGTAGGCGCACCCAGTCCAAGGCTAGACAACCTACCCACTCTCTGTGTGCTCGTCTGAGCTCCTCAACTTAAAAGACCGAGTATAATAACGGATATGAGTATCGAGAATAAGAGCACCCAGTCCAAGGCTAGCAACCATTTCCCCCTCTCATACCTCGTAATCATAATAGATATGAGTGCCAGGAATAGGAACACCTAGTCTAGGGCTAGTCCTTGTTCCCCTATCATATCTCTTAGAGATACGTATCATTTATCCCCTTTATGGTGCACCATCTATCCTAAAATAGTCATCAGGTAGAGAAATGGGCATTTAATACTATTCTCTTTTCTTTTATTTCCATTATGTTCATACATGCCTCAATCCATATGCATAGCACATATCACAGTCTCATGCATATTCAAGTTTATAAACATATTTTGACATGTTACATAGGCATTTACATATCGTATAATAACTTCCACCTTAATTATGAAAAGGGCTATTTCCATTTTTAGATATCAATTTTAATACCTTTCCATGCATATCACATACAATATCCTCTACGGTGGTCCAATTGCCACCCCACCTATCAATACTCATGTCTTTTTAAGCAAATAACAATATGTCACACAAAACACTAAGGCTATCCAGGTGTAGCCATTCCTATCAACATGCATGAATCATCTTTAGGCATATTTTTATATAGCATGCCAATAACAACAATTAACACCATAGATACAAGTTCCAATATATGTACAACCCATCAATTCATAAGTTCTCAAGTAAGAGGCATACCTCTTTCATACCATTTTCCGTACTTCTTACTTGCTTTCTCATAGCTTATGTAATACTAAATATCATTTCATAATATAGGCTTTAAGCCTAACTTACAAACAATTAATTCTCATAGCTTATGTAATACTAAATATCATTTCATAATATGGGCTTTAAGCCTAACTTACAAACAATTAAGTTAGTACCCACACACTATATATGCATAAATATCTTTATTAACTTTCATTATTAGCTTTCTTCTTATCTTATTTATAGCATTGTGTCTCAATTAGACTATTACATATTTCCATTTGCATGTTATACATTATGTATCAATATTGCCTCCCTAGAGGCTTATCAAAATCCATTTTTCATCTTTGTGATTTATTAAGCACCATTTATGAAAATAAATGAACTAGAAGTTCATTAGCGTAAATAAGCTTAATTTCTCTTTTAGTCCTTTATAATTTTGTTTCTCATTTACTAACAGCCACCTAAGAAAAATACAGGTTTCATTCTTTATTTAATGCTTTACTCATGCCTTATTAGTGATTTACTATGCTTCCACCACTTATTTTGTATTATTAATACTCTATTGATCTAAATCGATGTCATTTATTGTCCTTTGATATCACCTAATATATTATTAGGCATCCAACTTATCATTCATAACCCATAAATATGATTAATCCCCTACATATCTTCCTTTTCATATTTATTACCAATCATTTTTATTTAACATGCCATCTATCACATTTTCTTGTCATTCAACATCATATCATTTCATTTTAACAAATTAAAATGCATATGTGTACTTACCTCCTATGGAGCTAATACAAAATCCAAGCTTTAAGCTTGCGTAGCCTTCTTGGTGGTTAATTCCACCTTCCAAAGGCATCTCCTATATATAATCACAACTATTTTTCATTAATCCAAACCATATGTCAATGTCTATGACTATATAAAGCCATATATTCCAATCCTTAACTCAAAAACCCTTAAGCTAAGTTCTTTCTTATTAAATCCATCAATTAACTTATTATTCAACTCAAACTAGGCTTAAGAAGAGTTTTCCCCCAAAGAATATTCAAAATTCACATCAAACATATCCATCTACAATTAGGTTTCTATCTATTGCGGGTAAATTAACTCAATCAACTATAAACTCCTTAAAGGAAGAGGAAAAACATGAAATCTTACCCGAAGAAAGAAGAAAATAGAGTTGATTTGGTAGGAGACCCGAGTTCCCTCAAGTTCCACACTTTCTCTCTCCAACTTCATCTTCTTCCTTGATAAATCTCTCAAATTCTTGCTTAATTCTTTCTCTTGAATGGTAAATCTTATGTTTTGAAGGCTCAAAACTCACCAAAGATAATATGGAAGATGGATTGTAGAGATTTGGAGGTGTATCTAGGGTTTTGAGACTTTGAAATATCAGTTAAAATGAGTCAAAATGCATGAAAAACTTATTTATACAGACCCTTCACAGCTATGACAAATTTAGGTATGGCCATAACCCATTCTGCCCAAAAATTAGCCTAAAACACGACGTTCATGGCCATGAACAAATGTTTTACAGTCATGACAGTTTTCAGCATGGTTGTGACACTAGTTATGAAAGGGCATAACTTGTTCCTATGATCAAATATTGTCGAAATTCTACTTCTAAATACTTCTTAAACATATATAGAAATCATCTATGGTCATTGGATACATTTAGACTCAAGTTCATACAACTCAAATCATTCCTCAAAATGGGTCACAACTAAGGTCACAACTCAAGCTTTACATATGAATTGTACCCTCTTTTAACATATTTGCCATTTCTTGTTCATAACCATATTTATACATATTTAACCACTCTAATTAACCTTTCTGACAATTGATCGTACCATTTCATGCTTCATATTTTATAATATCCTACTACTTAACAATTAAGCAAGCTCAACAACATTAACTATGAACACCAAATTCACATTTTTTAGCACATATGTCATTTATTCATATATTACAACTAGGTCCAATTTATGGGCATTACATGATTGGGTATAGCTTGAGGTATTTGAAGGTAGTTGAGAAGCCAATAAGGGATTCATCACTCCTGATAGAAGGAGAATATACTTGTGGCCTCTTATAGAGAGCATTACTCAGAAATCCTTATGCGAGGTGGACATATCTTGAAGATGGTCTTCAAGGATATATCTTATTAGAGTAATGAGTCTTATGGATAAGAAACAAACATCGCTTAGACTAGGTATGGCGTAGTCAGTCTAGTGGGAGTTAACACATTGTTCATACTCTGAACCAAGTGGGATATAGTTAGGTGAAAGGATAAAGTGCACAGATAATTGTTCTATGGAAGGGTTCGACTTAGATTACTGACCTTTCCGGTCAATTGGGGGTCATGATATATGGCTAGACACTGCTATTGACTTGCTAATATTATATGATAAATTGAGTTGCCAATATAACCGGGAACCTATTAGATCACACGCATAGAAGAGTGTGATGAAAGACTAAAATGGGCCTTAGATTTGAACCAAGTTTAATAGAGAGAAAATTTGGACTGGACGGTTTTACGGACTTGGAAAAGTTTCCTAGATGTGAAAGGCATTGTGAGCATGAGATACTCAATATAAGTGCGAAAGTGGGTTGGGCTAGCGGCCTAGCGGTGTGCTGTGGGCATGCTAATAGGCTTGTACACTATGGGCCCGTGCTACATGCTGCAGGCTTGCCAGCGTACAGGCAGTAGGCCCGTGCAACCAACAACCTACCGATTGGATTCTCCTTGTCCAAATTGGACTCCCTTTTATGTGTCCTACTTGGAATTGAATTCCTTATGCCCTAGGGCAACTAGAATACATATAAAAAGGATTTTAAGGAAAAAAATACAGTAGCCCATATTAGAGAAAATTAATTTAGAATTAATTCTCTTCTTTTTCTTCTCTCTTGAACATTCAACCATACTACCACCTTGGTTGTTTTTTCACCCATTGCCATAGTAGGCTTCCTTCATTCTCTTCACATGGATATCGATAGAGATATCCAAGTTAGGATGTTGGTGGCTTGCTACAACACAACAAGAAGAAACAAGGTCACAACATGGAAAAGATAAAAAATAAAACAAGGTAATCATCTTCATCCAAGTAGTTGGTATATCAGATTTTAATATACATAAGATGATCCATTAGTTTTAGGATTTCTAAATTTTTAATCTTTTGTTGTGCTATGCATGTGATGCAAGTTAGAAACCCAATAGCAGCATCCAAGCCACCCTATGTAAATTAATTTTTGATTAATTTATGAAACAATGAAAATTGTGTAAAAGGAACAACTTGGATTCCCTTATTCCGTTAAAAATGAATTTAATTCTGTTTGGTCTCAAATTTTAAATTTCATTTATAGACATATTAATATGATTATATTAATCATTGTTGATGATTTTTGAATGGTTTAAATGAGATTTAAATATGAAATTTGAATAGGCATAAAAGCTGTAATTTTAGAGTTTTGTGAAATCTTATATAGTCAATTGAGTTGATTGAGGGGATGTTCGGTTTTGATTGGTTAATTTGATTAATCAAACATATTTATGATATATTTATAATGTATTTTAACTTCTGTATATCCACTTAATTGGATCAAAAATCGTTTTTGATCATTGAACAAATTAAACTCTATACAGCTAGGGTTTTATATAGCATATGATGGATTGTTTTGTGTTGTTCGATTCGTTGTGATGTAAATCCATAACTTGCACCTTAATTCATGTTTATATGATGTTCATGAAGTTTTTTTGATGTTAATTGCATGTTAAAACCAAAATAAAATCGTCCTCAAAATTCCATGTAAATTCAAGTTCAATTATGGCTCTATTTAGGCAATTTTATGTATTATGTTTTGGTAATTAAGTTCTTAATGATTTGGATTATCTAATGAACGAATTTGATTATTCTAAATTGATTCTAAGATGCCTAAATTGATGATGATGTATTCTGAAATTTTTTAGAATTATTTAGGAAGAATTTAATTTGGATTAAGAAAGTGTTCACTAATCCTAGTTTGACTAGATTTTTGGAATGCAATTAAAACTAGGATTGTAGAATCCTATTTTGCATTAAACTAATCTCTAATTAAGGTAATTTAATAATGAATCAACTACTACTCATATTAGGATTTGAAATTTAATGTGATTAAAAGATCAAATCTGTTTATGGAAGTTGCATGCAACAAAATAGTTGAAAACCAGTTGACTATTTAGGCAATTTTGGGAATTAATTTAACATGATCAAATATATACCCAAATAGCATTATTTCCTTTTGAAAGAGTTTCTAAATATTCATATCCTGATTTAATGAGATTAAATGTTGATTATATGATGAATTTTATTAAAGGCCAAATAATTAAACATAAAGTTTCAAATGTTGAAACTTAAGGGAATCCAAGTTGTTGCTTTTATAATTACCTTTATTTTGTATTAGAGAATGTATGTTAAGGGTGTATGAAATGGCATGATGGCTTGTTTATGGACTAGACCAATATGATTGATCATGCATGGATTATATTGTTTTGGTAAATAGGGTCTGCGAGTCCCTGCCTTCTCTTAACTTCTCTTGTATTTCTTTTCTCATCTCACTCCCTTCAAATGTAACTTGAGTTTTCTTATGAATAATTAATGTAATTAGATTATATAGGATTAGAATAGAATTGAAGTGTAAAGGAGCAAGAAGCCATGGAGTTGGAGCCAAATATAAGAAAACTTAGAATAGGAAATTATTTTCTATTACAAGTTGTAATCTCATGCATCTACCTAGGTTTGACCTAATCAATCCTTTCATGGCTCAAATGATTGATGTTAGATATGTCCATAATCATGTCTATATAGTTAGTGTAATTATCTTATATATATAGATTGTGATGTATGGATATATTATGCATGCCAAGTATGATGAGACTAGTTAAAATAAAAATCCCTTATTAAATCATATTAAGTCTAATACCTTACTTTAATATGGCAATGAACCAGAGTTCTTTTAGAGTTTGGGTTGTTGAATTGACTCAAGCCCACTCTACAAGAATATGTTCAAACCATCGAGATATGATTTCATGATTAATGGGTTGGACTTAACTAATTACATTGATTTGTTGAGTTGATTCAAGGTCAATGTGAATTAGAGGTAGTATTGGGTAAATGTACATATGATGTACACATATCAAGAGTTGATAGCTCAATGATTTATGCACTTGTCAACAATTGATATCACTATATTCAGTAGTTGTATGAAAAATGCAATTGATATAAGATACCTACCAATTGACTTAAGGTGGCTTGTTAAGCTGACTCAAGGTCATTGTTAGTTGAGATTGGATACCGACCACTAGGAGAACTTCCAACGGGTTCTCTCGGATTCATGGTGAGGGCTATGGGTTCGCTATAAAATAGTGGAACCATGATGTGCATTTATAAAAAGACCTAATAATCATGCATTTATTACATTCTTCTACAATCTCATTCTTTACATATAGGTTGTTAGAATCATTTCATTTAATGTGAATCTATGATCAACTCTAAGTCAAACAAATTGACTGACTTGAACTTCCTTGATTGACTTAAAATGAGAATGATTCTCAAAAGATTTGCCTATATCTTGGAAGAGCCGATTTCGACCCTTCTTGCTAGAGATGCCTATGTTATGAACAATTGGCATACAAGAAGCTTTTGGATGATAGTGAACGGTTCTATGTCATCCAAACTTTAAAGTAGCAAGGAAATGGATGAAGATAACATTATGTATCATCTGAGGGAGATGGATAATGAGCAAGCTCACATCGAGCAATATGAGATATCCATATTTCTCTTCCACTCCATGATGATAGAGGGACATCTCTAATGCATCGTGCATCAAAGATAAATAGGAAAAGGCAAAGAGATGGCCTAAAAGATACTTGCTTCCATTATAGCAAGAGTTGCAGATGGAAATGGAATTAGAAAGCTTATTTGGAGTCTTTTAAGATGGATAAGACATTAAATGCACCTTTTACTTCAAGGATTTTGATGTTTGAGGATAATATTGTTCCTAATACATAAGTATTAGATATCAAACGTAGGTCTAACATATGCATGATATGCAAGACTTAGGGAACAATAGATAGCTCAAGTGGGAGAGTGAGACATACATCTTTTGGCTATAAAACAAAAGTTGCCACATTAGCTATATGAGCTTATGTTTTGACACTTCTTCATGAGCTCGTTCTAAGAATTAGACAATTGCAAGTTTGTTTAAGTTATATTAAGAATATTATTTTGTTTAAAAGTTGAACAAAAGTTCTTCATTTAACTATTGAGAGCAATCGTTGTTCTATATGGTTGAATGATATTCTTTATGAAACTAAAACATTATGCAATAGAATTTATATCCTTTATATATCTAATTTTTCCTGAAATATAAAGGGTTGATAACTTTAAACCATCAATTTTACGGCATTGTCAACTTCATTATATTAATGAGAGTCACATGACTAAGTTACACAAGCATGGTGACTTTGGGTCATATGATCATGAATCCTATGACATGTGTAAGTCTTATTTATTAGGCAAGATGGTAAAATCACCTTTTAGTGGAAATAGTGAACATGCTAACGGGCTTTTGGACCTTATACATATAGATGTATGTGGCCAATATTCATGCACACTGTAAATAGTTTTATATACTTCATTACCTTAATAAATGATCACTCATAATTTGGGTAATTGTATTTAATGAAATACAAATTTTAAAATCTATGACAGGTTCAAAGAATTTAAAATTGAAGTAAAGAAACAACTTGACAAAAGTATTAAAATGCTTTGATTAGATCAAAGTGGAAAATACTTAAGTCAATAGTTCTAAGGTTATCAAAGAGATAATGAGACTTTATCTCAATAGACTCTACCTTACATGCCACAACATGATTGTTGGACATAGAGAGGTTTAAGTTGAGCTTTACAAGACATCTTAAGTTCATTTTAGGGTCATGCACTTAAGACTATTGTTTACTAAACAAAGTCACTTATAAGTCAATTGATATTACTTTATATAAGATTAACATAAAGCCTATTCTTTTATACATAAAATATTAGGATTGTCCTACTTATGAAGTGGACAATGTTAGACTATCTAGAAGTTAAGCCTAAGCAAGTGTCTATTTATGGGATATTCAAAAGAATCATTTGGATATCACTATTGGAACAAAAGGTTGTTTGTTTCAAAGTATGCTGTCTTTTAAGAGAAATGTTTTCTTCTAAAAGAAAATAGTGGGAGGAAGATTGAACTTGAAGAACTTCAAGATGCTTAAACAAGACATGAATCATTTGACAAAACCCATATCTATTATTCATATGGATGAAGTAATAGTAAGGCCTTATGAAACATAAGATCTTCATATTACTCAATGCTATTACAACTCATCAAGATGAGATTTGGCATATGGATATGAAGACGGTTTTCCATAATGGAAATCTAACCTAAGATGTGTACATGACACAACCTAAGGGCTAACATCCAATGATGGCAAAGAGAGATACAAATTGCAAAAATTCATTTATGGATTAACGCAAGCATTTAGGAGTTGGAATATCTAAATTGATGAGATAATCAAAGAATTTGTTTTCTCACAAAATATGGATGAACCTGGCATTTACAAGAAGGTTAGTGGGAGTGCTATCATGTTCCTAACATTGTATGTGGATGACACACTACTTATAGGAAACGACGTCTAAGTTCTTAAATCGATCAATATATGACTCTTATAGAATTTCTCTAAAGAAAGATTTTTAAAGTGGCCTGCAAGTTAGGGATTAAGATCTTTAGAGATTTAAAAGGTTACTTGATCTTTCTTAGTAACAATGATGTTAAAAAGGGTTTAACATGGGATAGTTCAAAAGAGAATTTATTCATATAACCGATAGGATTACCCTCTTAAAGTGTATATGTCCTAAAGACGTAAGACAAATGGACTAGTATGGATGGAATTCCATATGCTTTTTCTATTGGATCCATTATGTGTGTTATGTACTAGGCCCGATGTATCTTAAGCTCTAAGTGTCATAAGTGGATATCAGCTTAATCTCGTGAAGGTCTTAGGGTGACTGTCAAGAACATCCTTAAAGACTTGAGAAGAGTTAAGGATGCATTCTTCGTTAGTGGAGATAATATGCTTAAGGTAAGTAAGTTTATGGATGCCAGCATTCAGACTATTAGTTCACATTGAATGGTTGTGTAGTCAGTTGGAAGAGTTGCAAACAAATGATGACTACAGATTTAACAACTAAAAGTACATTACAGCTTCCGATGTAGCTAACGAAACGGTTTATATAAGGAAATTCATCATAAAATTAAAAGTGGTTCCTAGCATTGTTAGTTCAATTTGATTGGAATAGCAACGGAGCTATTGCATATGCAAATGGAGCCCCAGTCTAATCAAAGATCTAAATATGTACTAAGATGTAACCATAATAAGATTATTGGTAGACGTGATTTAGTGATAGAAAAGGTTTCCCTTTGATCAAAACACCATTGATTGGCTCTCTAAGCCATATCCCTAGAAGGATTATGAGAGTCATATCCTTGCCTATAATGTAATGTATAAAGGCGATTGGCTTTAGTGTAAGTGGGAGATTGTTAGAGAGGTGCCCTAAATGCAATCACCTTAAGCACTTAGTGTACACATACACATAGGCATTATTACACTATATTAGTGTTCATGCATATATGAATTGATATAGATCTTAAACCAAATGATGTAGTCTATGATATATAACACACCATGAAGGAAATCATGATGGTGATATTCCTATCATGTGTAAATGTGTTTATATCTAAATTATCCCTAGTCATAGGATTAACAAGATGAGACATTGTTAATCTGGATAAACTAGTACATGTTATACTTCTTGATTGGATCAAGTAGTTGATCTCATAAACTATAGACTTGAGATGTTTAAACTTAACATATGGATGCTTTCTAAGTGTAGCCAAGTACATTGGATGACCTGCCATGAGACAATCATATGGATTATCTATTCATATGTTAGTGATAGTCTCGTCATAGAAATGGTGCAAGTATCATAGACTTGAGGTGCTCAAGGTTATCTTGGATACTGATTCTGTACTTTGACTTCATTCATTGTTGCCTCTTAGAGGTCGCTCTTAGGGAGTTGATTGGGCATACCTTGAGATATTTGAAGGCAGTTTAGTAGCCAATAAGGGATTTACTACTCCTGATAGAAGGAGAGTATACATGTAGCCTCTTGTGGACAACATTACTCAAAAATCCTTGTGCGAGGTGGACATGTCTTAAAGATGGTCTTCAAGGACATATCTTATTAGAGTGATAAGTCTCATGGATAAGAAAAGAACATCACTTGGTCTAAGTATGATGTAGTTAGTCTAGTGGGAGTTGACACATTATCCATACTCTAAACCAAGTAGGGTATAGTGAGGTGAAAGGATAAAGTGTATAGATAATTGTTCTATGGAAGGGTTTGACTCAAACCACTGACCTTTCCGGTCAATTGAAGGTCATTATGTATGGCTAGACATCGGTTTTTCCTTGCTCAATATTATATGATAAATTTAGTGGCCAATATAATCAGGAATCTATTAGATCATACACATAGAAAAGTGTGATGAAAGACTAAAATGGACCTTGGACTTTATCCAAGTTTAAGAGAGAGAAAATTTGGACTGGACGATTTTGCGGATGTGAAAAAGTTTTTTGGATGTGAAAGGCATCGTGAGCATGAGGCGATCAATGTGAGCACGAAAGCATGCTAGGCTAACGGCCTAGCATTGCGCTGTGGGCCCGTACTGCATGCTATAGGCTTGCCAGCGTACAGGTAACAGGCCTGTGCGGCTAACAGCTTACCAATTAGGTTCTCTTTGTCCAAATTGGACTCCTTTTTATGTATCCTACTTAGAATTTGATTCCTTATACCATATGGCAAATATAATACATATAAAAGGGATTTTAAGGCAAAAAATACACCAGTCCACATTAGAGAAAATTAATTTAGAATTAATTCTCTTCTTCTTCTTCTCTCTTGAACATTGAACCATACTAGCACCTTGGTTATTTGTTCACCTATTGGCATAGCCAGTTTCCCTCATCCTTTTCGTGTGGATATCAATAGAGACATCCAAGTTAGGATGTTGGTGGTTTGCTACAACCTAACAAGAAGAAACAAGGTCACAACATGGAGAAGATAAAAAATAAAACAAGGTAATCATCTTCATCCAAGTAATTGGTATATCCAATTTTAATATACATAGGATGATCCATTGATTCTAAGATTTCTAAATTTTTAATTTTCTGTTGTGCTATACATGTGATGCATGTTAGAAACCTAACAGTAGGCTTAGCCCAAAAATAGTACCAAGGCCTCAAACCTGGCAATGTTCACTCATTTGAGCAATTAGAGGAGATGTTCAATGTAAGATTTATCAAAAGCCTTAGGCTTCAAAAGGTCTCTACTAACCTCTAGAAAATATGTCAAAAGAAAGAACAAACACTAAGGGAATTTGTATGACACTTCAATAAAGAAGTATTGGTGATAAATGATCTCGACCATAGTGCAGTAATATGTTCCTTTACCATGGGAACCATATCCAAGCTATTGTACAACTCCCTTAACTATGGATAGACAAAAAACATTCACCAATCTTATGATGATAGCTAGATAACATATTCAACTCGAAGAAACAATAAGAGCTGATGGTGACTTACCAAAGCTCCTAGTCCCAAACATGGCAAGGTCTACCCTCAACCGCAGTGATCACTCCATTGATAAATCCCTTCATCAGTTACCTAAGATAAGAGATTACCAGTCTAACCAAGGAAAGTGAGAAAAATGCAACTAGTATAAAAAGAGCCAAAATCATCATTTGTATGAGAAACAATACACATCGCTCAAAGCTCAAAAGGGCAAGTATTAATGGCTGTAAAGCAACCAAGTGAAAAGTTGAAATGGCCATAGAAGATGAATGCCAAAAGTGCAGAAAAAAGAGACCAGACTAAGTATTGCGACTTCCACAGGGACCATGGTCATGAAATAGAAGATTATTGGCAACTGAAATAAGAGATCAAAAGATTGATAGAAAGAGGTGCCTTGAAGTAGTTCCTAGAAAAAAGAAATAGATCTAATAGTGACAAAGATCAAAGATCGCCACCCTAGAGGAAGAGAAAAGAACCAAACGGAGCCATCTTCCACCATCAACGTTATTGTAAGAGGAGTGAATCAACATAACCCTTCTAATAAGAAGAGGAAGTCTAGCGAGCTCTATGGAATTGAAGTAAGGGAACTCCCACCTCCAGTCACCTTTTTAGCAATAGACGGTGAATGGATCAGAGTAGGTCATGAAGTTGCCCTTATCATAAAGGGCAGGATTCACAATATCCTAGTCAAGTGAGTACTCATGAACAATGGTAGTGTAGTCAACCTGATGACCTTGTAGGTATATAAAGCCCTTAGTCGATCAGTAGGAGACTTAGAAAAAGTCAAGGCACCTCTAGTTGGCCTAAGGGACAATCGATTTCAGTGGAAGGTTCAATATGGCTTACAATACAGGTTGGAAAAGATTACAAATACGAAGATTTTCACACACACTTCATGATAATAGACATACCATTTGCTTATAACGTCATACTAATGAGACCTTTCCTATATAGCACCTATGCCAGCACAAATGTGAGATACCTTACGATGAAAATCCCAACCAGAAAGGTGAAATCATCATTAGAAGATATCAGAAGGCCGCCAATGAAGCCTACATAGTCATACTGAAAGGAGTCATTGAGAGCCTTAGTGTAGAGGCCCTAAAACAACAGCCCAGTGACAAAGATATAGCGAAGCCCATTGAGGAACCAATACCGGTAGAAGTTGAGAAAGGGAAAATCCTGAAGATAGGGGCAGAAACTAAAGGAAAGTTATGAGACAACATAATAGAAGCCTTAAGAGATTATCTCACAGCGTTTGCTTGGTCCCCTATAGATATAACCAAGGAGTTTATACTAGTGTCATAACTCATCAGCTCAAAATCTCTTAAAACAGCAAGCCAGTTAGGCAGAAGAAAAAGAGACACTCCCATGATTGTCAGGTTACCATATCTCAAGATATAAACATACTCTTAGTAGCGGGATTTATCAGAGAAGTGGCTTATCCTGAATTGGTGTCTAATGTGATCATGGTTTTAAAATCTAATAAAAAGTAGTGGATGTGTGTGGATTTCACATATCTCAACAAAGCCTGCCCAAAGGACAATTACCGCCTAACATTGACCAACTTATTGATTCAACCGATGGATATCACATCTATAGCTTTATTTATGCTTATGCAAGTTATCACCAAATAAACGTGATGATCGTTGACCAGAAAAAGACCGTGTTCATCACTGACAGGGGGTTATACTGCTACAAGGCGATGCCTTCTGGATTTAAGAATGCAGGAGCCACTTATCAAAATTGTGTTAATTTGATGTTCAAGGATCAAATTGGGAAAACAGTGTATGTGAATGACATGATCGTCAAAAAGTGTCAAAGAAGAGGACCATCTAAGAGATCTTCGGGAAACTTTCTCCATCCTAGAAAAGTTCAGTATGAAGTTGAATCTAGATAAATGTGTATTTGGCATCAGAGCAGGAAAATTACTAGGATTCATGGTCTCCCACAAAAGGAATGAAAGTCAATCTAAAAAAGATATATGCAGTTATCAATATGCATCCACCAAAAAGCATAAAAGAAGTTCAAAGGCTAAATGGCAGGATCACAACATTAGGAAGGTTCATCTCTTGTTCAGCTAGAAGATGTCTGCCTTTTTACCAATCATTGAAATGCTTAAAAAAGTTCCAATGGAATGATCAATGTCAAAAGGCCTTTAAAGATCTAAAATAATTTCTCAATTACCCACCACTTCTATGCAGACTAGTAACTAGAGAACACTATTCCTCTACTTCTCACTAACGGAACAGATAATCGAATTAGTACTTATAAGGGAACAAAATGATGAGCAGTTTCCTCTCTACTACACTAGCCAAGTGTTGAAGGGGGCTAAACTCAAACACCTAATACGGAGAAGCTAGCCTACACTTTGAAGGTTTTCAGGTCATTGTAAGGACTGATCAACCTCCATATAATATCTTTTCAAAAGCTAGAAACCACTAAGAGATTGGTGGAATGGGTTGCTAGAATTGGGATCTGCGGGGTCCTATATGAACTTAGAAAAGCAATGATGGCATAGTTTCTAGCAAATTTCATCCTAGAGTGCAGAAACCCAAATGAAGTCATAATAGAGCTTAAGCCACCTCTTAGGACCTCAATGTAGATGCTGCAGCAGGACCAACAGGAGCCAGAGCGGGAGTCGGGTTGTTCTCAAAGGACCTAACAGCATATGCATAGAAGCAACAATGTGTATACAATTTAAAGCCTCTATTAATGTTGCAGAATTTGAAGTATTGCTTGTAGGTCTATGCATTGCAAAGGAGATCAAAGCTCCTTCCCCGACAATCAAAAGTGACTCATAGTTGGTGATCAAACAAATTAAAGGAGAGTTTGAGGCCAAAAATCAGAAAATGACCAATTTTTTGGATAAAGTTATATGGATGACTTTTAGGAGTGGCAACGGGTGGGTTCAGGGCAGATTTCTCCATTTCCAACCTCGAAATCCCTGATCCCCGACGAGAAAAATTTTTCGGTCATCGTCCCCGCATCTGATGAGGACAGAGAACCCCAATCTCAATCCTCTCTAATTTTTTTTTATTTTTTTCAATATTTAAAATTATTTTTTATTTTTATTATTTTAAATAATTAGTTAATTATATAATTTTTTAAATAAAAAACATGTTTTTACTTTAAATAAATATTATATATATATATATAATTGTTAGAGCGAGAGATGTATATATTGTCCTTGTTCCATTTCTGATACAAAAACTTTGGAATCAAGACGAGACATAAAAGAGAAGAAAAAACGGGGCAAAATCAGAGCAGGACACCGCGGTTCGAGGGAAAATTGCATTCTCTAATGGCTTTCATACCGGATGTGTGTTTGTCTTAATTTAGTTATGTTCATATGAATATCCACGAGAAAATTAATAATTTGTGTATTTAAAAATTAAAAAATAAAATTATTTAATTTTTCCTCAAAAAAAATTGACAGAATTTATTCGATTCAATCTGACGTGACCCAATTAGCAGTCAGATTCAAGATTCCATCTGGGATTTTTTAAACATCGAGAACACCACATAAAAACAATAAAAAAATATTGAAATAAATCATTAAGAAAAATAAAGAAGTGAATAAATAAACAAAAATTGTTAACTCAGTGTCCACATTTTCCCCCTCCAAATAAAAAAGAGTGAAAAATAAATGGCTGCTGCTCCAGCAATGGAGGGTGCAGCCACTACGGCTCTTCGGTCGGTCATGCTCCGGGTTCGCCAAGCTGCGGAGCGGGCCGGAAGACGACCCGAATCGGTACGTGTAGTGGCTGTGTCGAAAACGAAACCCGTATCACTAATACGCCAACTCTACGACGCTGGCCACCGTTGCTTTGGCGAAAACTACGTCCAAGAAATCATCGATAAAGCTCCTCAGGTCTCTCTATACTCACCCAATTATATATTATAAGTACAATATTATTTTTGTTTTTTCCCTCTATTTCGTTTCGAATCTTCTATAATTGAACTTGTTTTTCAGCTGCCAGAGGATATAAAATGGCATTTCATGGGGCATTTGCAGAGCAACAAAGTTAAAACTTTATTAGGTATTAAATTAGTTATATTGGTTGATATTTTCCAAATATTTTCATTTTTGTAATTCGTGATATTAAGATTTCGTTAAATGAAGAAGCAAAGAGCATTTATGTCAGTGTGTGTAAATAAGAGGTTCTTTTATGCTCAAAATTGCCATATATCTCTGTTGAATTTTAGATTTTTTTTCAAGTAAATTACGGGTCGATAATTCAAAGTTAGTCAATAATTTCAGTTGAACGTCTTTTAAATTTGAAACTGGTGAAAGGTTAAGGCCATTGATTGTATTAGTGCTCTGGGCATTTGTCTTAGCTTTTTGGGGAAGCTGTTTGTTACTTAACAACTGCTCTATTGGTGTTTGGTAAAACATCACAAAGCTAGAAATTCTCCTTTGATTATAGTCCAAAAATCAGCTGCAGATTGAATTAGTGTATTTTCTTTATCTTGATTTCTATTTAACATTTCTTGTGGTTTAATCTGATTTGGCCAACTTATACATGAACAAATTGATCTTTAATCCTCCTTTGTTCTTGCACTTAGGAAATACTAGAAATTCTTACAGCAAATGGATGGGGATTGAGGGAACAGACTATATTATGCGTGCGCCATTTGATATATATATATATATATATAAGAGTTAATTTTGCATGGTGCTCATTAATTTATCCTAACTTTACAATATATGATAATTCCACGAGATGTGGTCTTATTCATACTTGATACTCATTATTTCTAGGGATCCATTTCTATATGCAGGTGGAGTCTCAAATCTGGCCATAGTTGAGGGCATAGATAACCAAAAGGTGAAGACTTTTTTCCAATATCTGTTATGATGTTAGGATGCAATGCAAGAAGTCTTTTTATTAAAAAAAGTACTCAATATAATGGAAACATATTAAAATTATTATTTATGCTATCCTGAAAATCCAAACAACTACTGCTGAAACACGTGTTGGGTAACTCTATATTTTAATTCAATATTCACCATTTCACTGTAATTGTGTGAATGTGCTTCTTTACATTAATTAGCTATGCTTGCTTTATGTTCTCTTCAACCCATTTCTTGGTATTTCTTAGGTGGCAAATCTTCTCGACCGAGTAGTTTCTACTCTTGGAAGAAATCCTTTGAAGGTTTTTATCCAAGTGAATACCAGTGGAGAAGCATGTGGGTAAAATATTTACTCCATTATCAACTCTCCTGTTAAATTCTCTTTGTAGTTTATATGAAATTAGTAATCTCTTAACAGCACAAACTATGATTCTTCTTTGTTTGACCTCCTTTTACTCTGAAATCCATTGTTCAGATATCAGCAAAATGCTTATCTTTCACTGAATCTCAAGTAGTTTTTGGTGTTACCTCCAAATTATGGCTTAACTATCCTTATCATATGCCTGTTGCATTAATCAATGAAACTCTATTTATGAGAAAATGGCATGTGTCAATCATCTTGTTGTAAGTTTATTGCTATTTCTTATGGATGAATACTCCGAAGTAACTGAGATTATCAAGCTGTCTGGATTAGCGTATGCATAGCCGTCCCTGCAAAGTAGCTTTTCTATTTTCACATTTGTTATCAGAATGCTTCTCACTTCTATTTCTGGTGAAATTTAGAGCGACTTTTATGTACTACTTATTTAATTTTCTGGATTGATCGTGGGCTGACATTTGTTACACTGTTACAGCAAAATCTGGTATCGATCCTTCTGAATGTGTAGCCCTTGCAGAACATGTTAAACTGCATTGCCCAAATTTGGTATTTTCTGGCTTAATGACAATAGGGATGCCAGACTACACGTCAACTCCTGAGAACTTTAAGGTAATTCTTTCACTCCTACTTTGATATATATATATATATATATATATATATATATATATATATATAGTGGTTATATTGAACATTTTAATTGTTTTTTGTTTCTGCTTCACGATTTCACTTACTGATATGCTTAGTTTGAGCGATTCTGCTTAGATGGTCTCAGTACTCAGAAGAAACTTTTCTAATTTCCCTGTGTCATGGGAAAGAACTTTATTGTACTCTGGACAATCAATTTATGAGTGGTTCCTTTTTGTTGCTTTTCTCCCCTATGTTGTTCTGGTTAAGGGCTTGAAGTATAGTTGATTTTAGATATTTTGTTATTAGTCCATATTTGTAAGGATCTCTTTATTTACTTGCATGAAACAGACACTATTAAACTGCAGACTTGAGGTTTGCAAGGCACTTGGAAGGGGGGAGGACCAGTGTGAGCTATCAATGGGCATGTCTGGTGATTTTGAGCTAGCAGTAAGTTCATATTCTGGTCTTTATAAATAGAAATCAACTTCCAATTGATTCTTGAGGCCACCATAACAGCCTTAATCTTCAAGATTTCCATTCCTGAAAAGACCATAATTCCATAAACTTGCATGTATCGTTTTGCAGTATGACAGGGAATATTTTCAGTAAATGTTGGGTTTACATGGTAGCGACTGAGTTTCTACTTTTATTCTGATACAATTCTAGAAATATAGGGGTTTATTGCACTTGTGGTCACTGAACTTTGTATTATTTTCATTTAAATGAATAAACTTTTTTTTGTGTCTCAAAAATAACTGAATTTAACTTTCATTGTACAAAAATCACTTTCGGTCAGTAGGATGCTCTGGTGCTTATGTGTCATTTACATGGTAGTGATGTGGCTTAGCATTCGGGCAGCCTATTAACTGAAAGTGATTTTTGTGGAATGAAAGTTAAGTTCAGATATTTTTATGTCATAAAAAAAGTTTGGTCATTTAAATGAAAGTAATACAAAATTCAATTACCACAGGTGCAATTAATCTGAAATATAGGGAGCATTTGATGATAACCTCAAAGTTCTTAGAACATACCCTCCGGTTTTAATGGAATTAAATTTGATTTTAAGGTTCCAGTGTAGCAGAGCTTAAAAGTGAGTATTTATATATTTCTCCTAATGATAATTGTGAACTTCCTTTAGGGGTTATTTTCCCTCATTTAATTATTCTAGCATCTAAAGCTAGTTATGAAGATGCTTTTGCCGAATTCTACTAGTCTGTGTGAGTTTCACTTTTCCGATAGCGTTTATGGAATGGATTAAAATTGGAACCAGATATCGCAGTCCATCATAATCAGCAAATTTTAAGCATTATTGATCTATATTCTGTGGAACTAATGACATTGCTCTCTGATCCTTGCAGATTGAAATGGGTAGTACCAATGTGAGAGTCGGATCGACCATTTTTGGGCCTAGGGAGTATGCGAAGAAGCAATGATTGATGGCGTTAAGATATCTATCTTGTGCTTGAATGAAACTGCATATTATAATTCTTGTTGTAAGAGAAAAAATTCCATGTTACCTTGTAGTTTAGATGGCAGCATTTATCGGTTTGTTTGTAAAGAATATGGGATTACATAATTAAACAAAAAAAAGTATCTGTTTACTGCAAAAATGTTAGAGAGTTCACAATGCGTAATGCGATCGTGCCAGAAAATTAAAATGTTTTCAAACTAAAATAAAAATTGCGTCTTGACTTGATTGTAGATCCCTAGGTTACCTTGATAGTACACCTAAATTTGATTGCTAGAAAAATTGAAAATGTAGATAGTAAATGAAAATTGAGCTAGAGAATAATGTAAATAAATTGCACAGTGGAAGTAAATGAGCTTGATGAACATAAATAGAGACTGGTGCTTAAAAAAAGCTTCATAAAATTCAAATAATAATGAATTACAATTGAGCTTAATAAGGCTAAAATAACTAGAGCTAATGCTAAGAACAGATGATAAAATGAAAATTGCTAAAATTGAGTTGAATTGAATAATTGAGTATTGTTGATTGAATGGTTGATGATTGGATATCCCTTTGTTCTGTAGGTGCTCTTTCTTTTTATAGGCCTAGGTCCAAATAACCGTTTGCCCATGATTTCCACTCACTTTCCAACTATTTGTAATGCTCCATTTTCCATGTTGTAGCCATAACTTCCTCTATTTTCTCCATAATCTGCTACTCTCATTAACTGTATTTGTAATACTCCTCATTTTGTAGGGATATTTAGTTTATCGTTTTCTTCTCAAGTATTTGACACTTTCTTCATGGATATGGGTTTCAAAAATTTTATAGACCTTGGGCTTTATTGAGCTTAGGCATCAATCCAATAGGTCTACAAAAATTTGGTGTAAACAATTGCCCCTCACATACAGTAATGGTCATAGGCCACTGTATGAATATAAATATCTCAAATTCTCTAGATTCTTCTCCTCTCTAGATTTGGAGTCCGAAAAGTGGGGGAAAAAAAGTAGAGCTAAAGACTCATTTTCTAAGAGAATTAATTTCAAATTTAACTCTCTCCTTTTAAACTTCCAGAGACTTTAATTTTTCAAAACACAATCTCTTTTCATCTTTCCAAACTCACTAAAGCCCAACATCTTCTTCCACTATTTTCTCAAACTTTTCTCATCCACTATCAATACCTATCCATTTAATCCTTTAAAACAACCAATTTCTTCTCTTCTTCTTCAACCTTTTCGTCTTCCACAACTTAACAAAACCTACAAAACTCATCACCTTCTTCTCCAATTTTTGACCACAATAACTTTTTTTTTTCAACTTCATCTTCCTTACAAAACCCACAAAACTCATTTCCTCCTCCAAGAATTTTCGGTCAAAGCTCCTACTTTTCTTCTTTTCCTTCTTCTTTCTCTTTCATTTCTAACAAAAAATATGAAAAGAAAACTAAAAAAAAAATCAACCAACATCCAAATCGCGTGGTACAATCTCCCAAAACCCAAGGAATACGATGATTGGCCTATCTCTCCATTGCGAAGACCCAAATCTTGAAAGACTCATCTTCTATTGACAAGTAATTTTCTCATTTCTTTGATTTTTTTGGGATTTTATAGCTTTGAGAACTAAAATAGTGTCAAGAAATTGTTGGGTAAACTTTTGAATGAGGGTAGTAGTGTCTTTTTCCAGTTCCATCTCGCACCTTAGTGATATAGCTTCCTAGTGGAAAATTCTTTCCTCAAGTATACAAAAGAAAACCCAAAGGTAATTTCCTGAGACCTAATACTCTTGAGTTTGTTATGCAATAGATGAATAAAAAGCTTCCTGAGATTGTTTGTGTTGAATTTTTTGCCTAAAGAACTTGTTTAGTTAGGGAGTATAGTGGCTTCAATAAATTTTACTGATGTCTACTTAGTCTTTAGGCTGGAATGAATGTGTCATAGCCTAAAACTTGCACATTTCGATTTTGTTGGGTAACAGGTGATATTTTTGCAAGTAATAACTGATTTTGACCTTGAGAGTATAACTGCCTCAATGAATTTCCCATAATGTCCACTTAGTCTCTAGGCATAAATAAATATGTTACAGGTTGAAATTTGCAAATTTTGGCCTTATTGAGAAGTGAATGACAAAAAATAATATTTTTGGCCTGAATATCAGTGGAGAATTCGGCCTATGGGTGATTTTAAATTTACTTGCCATTATTTTGAAGCTGGTAAGTACCTAGGCATCAACCACATCTTCGGACATAAGGGGCTAAATCAAATACCTAGAATTTTAGAAATTTTTGTAGCTACTTCCTTTCGGTTTAAGGACACTGATGACATCTTCATCCTCCAAGTAATCCAATGATGAACTTTGTTTGTCCTGATGCTGGTTTTCTCCTTTGAGTATGATTGTGTTTGTGGCTCAAGAGGAGTGAACCTTTTATGAGAAATGCTTTGTATTTGATATGATGATGAAAATATATAACACTTACAAGCAAAGAGACTACAGCCATGCATTTGCATTGAAAAGGGTGGAAAATGAGCCAACCTATTTATATTATTGCTTGATGATGAATGGATGAACAAGTGGATTCGCTAAACAACTACAGAGATTAACTACAGCCATTCATTTGCATTGTTGAATTATTAAGGTGTCACTAAGGCTACCTTCGTATTTACTTATTGATACTTGATGAATCACTAAATACTTTCACAGAATGTACCACCTTAGTGATCAAGGCGGCACTAGGCCAACCTCTAGGTATGTTGTGTGCTAGATCTTATAGGATATCTGTGAATTAGAGCAAAAGAAGAGTAGCAATAAGGCCTACTTTTTCATAGGAACAAGATAACATGAATATTTTTATTTGTTGATATAGTGGCCCTTAGGCCCACTAACAAATAAAAATCTATTTAACTCAGTACCTTTCTTTTTCTGTATCTAAGGACCAACTAGAGAGGTCGTTTGAGAAGGCCCATTCTCTATTTCCTCTTGCCTTTTCTCAACTGTTATCTGCCTCTGTAACCTCCTTTTCTGAGTCTTTATTAATTTTTGAGGGAATTTTCTATGATGGGCTCAATGCCATTATTGACTAGCTGGTACTGAAGGTGGCACCACAAATCTCCTCTTAATGAGCAATCTTTCTTTTGAGGTTGACTTTCTCCTAGAGCTTTGGTGCTCCCTAGGTACTTATCTTCCAGAACTTAGAATTGGAACAACCTATCTCTCCCTAGTGAGTAACTACTCTCTAGAGCTTTCTTTCCAAAAATCGGCCCTAGGTATGCCTAATTCCTCCCTCTGTCTTAAACAATATCTACTCACCAGCTCATTTCTCTCAAAGGCTAAGCTTGAATCCCTTTTTCTGTACCTAAGTGAGTGTCTTCTCCCCATGATTTTTCCTTCAAGAATTGGCCTTAAAATAGGCTTGATCCCTTTTGTGCACCTAATATCTTAGGTTTTCCTACAAGAAATGCTCTTTAGAACCCAAATCTTTCGAGTTTTTAGATTAGGTACTAACTTTTCTGTTTCTCTTCTTTTCTTAGAATCCACAAAGGCTCTAAGGCTAAAAGTTGTTATATTCAGTAATGCCACAAAAGGAAATGGATCTTCATCGATTAACATGGTCTCCTTCTATGCTTTTATGTCCACTGGTGCTAACACTGGTGCATATGTTAGAGAAGTACTCCAAAGGCAATCACCTTTAGCACTTATTGTACAAATTTATATGATTAATAAGAGGCATATTCATTGTTTTAATGTTCATTTGATAAATTAATTGATAGCGATATTAAATCAATTGATGAAGTCCTTCATACATAACATAGTATGAAGGGAAATCATGATGAGATCATTTGTAATTATGTTAGTATCTAAATTATCCTTGGTCATAGAATTAATAAGACAAGACATTATTAATTCGAATAAACTGGCACATGTTATACTCCTTGATTGGATCAAGTAGTAGATTTCATAAGCTGTGAACATGAGATGTTCAGAGTTAACATATGGATGCTTGCTAAGAGTAGTCAAGTACATTGGATGGCCTGCTATGAGATGATCATATGGATTATCTATTCAAATATCAATGATAGTCTCATTATAGTAATAGTGCAAGTATCCTTAGACCTGAGGTACTCAAGGATATCTTAGATACTGATTCTGTGCTTTAATTTCATTCCTTGTTGCCTCATAGGGTGGTAATTGGGTATAATTTGAGGTATTCAAAGGTAATTGGGTAGCCAACAGAGGATTCACCGCTCCTGATAGAAGTAGAGTATACCTACGGCCTCTTATCGAGATCATTACTTAGGAATCTCTGGCCATAGTGGAAATACCATGAAGATAATCTTCGGTGACATGTCTAATTGAGTAATGAATCTCAGTGACAAGATCTAATATCACTTGGGTTAGGTGTGACGTAGTCAGTCTAACGAAAGCTGACACATAGTCTATGCTCTGAACTGAGTGGGGTATATGATGGTGAAAGGACGAATTACACATATGTTGTCTATGGAAGGTTTGTACTCAAACCACTGACTTTCCGATCAATTGGGGGTCATGATATATTGCTAGATACCACTCATGTTTGTATTAATTATTAATTCAGGTGGCTAATATAACTGGGAACCTAATGGGTTATACGCATTAGAAGTGTGAAGAATGAATAAAATGGCCTTAGATAAGATCCAAAATTATGAGAGAATCATTTAGGGTCGGATCGTGATGAAATCACATAAAAAATCCCAAAAAAATCAATTGAAGGGTCACGGGCCTACAGCAAGCCTAGTAGCACTGGGCTGTGTGCTGCATTGCATATTTGGCCAATTGGCCATTTTAATTGCAAATTGCCATTTTGACCCCAATCCCTTTTGGTAATTTTGCCAACCCTAGGGTGTTTATGAATACCTATAAATAGTTTTTTTTTATCAGAAAAATACTGCAAGCCTCCACAAAATTATTTGATAATTTTTTTGATCTTTTTCTGAACATTACTCTTTGCTAGCACATAGAGTGTGTTCAAGACATACCCCAGTGGTTTTCATTCTTCATTTCCACATAGATTATCATTAGAGATGATCTAAGATTATATTGTTATGGTTTTCTACAACCCAACAAGAAGGAAATTTGGAGAATTGTTACAAAAAATTAAAAGTATAATTTCTAACTATGTTGTAATTCAATTAGTTTTAATGGCATGAAAAGATACCTATGAACTGAGTTTTGAAAATTTTAACTTTCTACTACTATTTCATGTATGAGATACATGTTCAAAATCCAATAGCATATACCTGCATCAAAGGTAAAGAAGGTTATTGTTCCCTATTTATATCTAATCCATAGGGCATATGTGAGCTACCCCCGAGCCTCTTATGAGGAGTAATAAGTCCCTATAGACTCCAGGTTGATTGCCATAGTTAGTAGCACTGGTGCGACCTTCAGCTCTAAGGCCTAAAGTCCTTGCCTCATTATGAAATTATGAGCAGCGGAAGTCACCTGTTTCACGGTTATTGATCCTAGAGTACTGCCCACCGAGTTCATCATATGGTTCCCTAGTAGGCATAGGGATAAGATTTTGCTTGGGTGCAACTGCCTATTGCTTTGGTTCTCCCATAATTCTAGTAGATAATTTCTCCTAGAAGATGGAATGTTGAGTCAACTTTTCAGCAATGGCTCTGGTCTGGTTCATTATTTGTTTAGCCATCTGCTTCGAATGCTTAGCTATACTAGCTTCAAAATTTTAAATGAATTCCTCCATCACAGGCTTGAGCATATCAAAAAAGTTAGAAACGTTGGTATGTAGACTATTACCTAATACCTGAGGTCCTAATGGACTTATGCTTCTTGTCAAATTTTTGATTTGTTCCAACATGTGCGGAACTTTTCCTTCCTACTCTCCTGTTGGAGCAACAGATCTTGAGACTCTACAAAATTCTTATTTCTAATTTCAATAGGCATATAGTAGCAACCAAACAGATCCCATTAGGCGTGCCAAAAATATATTTACTGCAAAAAATGTTAGAGAGTTTGCAATGCGTAATGCGAACGTGTCAGAAAATTAAAGTATTTCCAAACTAAAATAAAAATTGCGTCTTGACTTCTAATCAAATAACTATAGATCTATAGATTTTCTTTACAGTATACCTAAATTTAATTGCTAGAAAAATTGAAAATATTGACAGTAAATAAAAATTGAGCTAAAGAATGATGTAAATAAATTACACTGAAAGTAAATGAGCTTGATGAATATAAATAGAGACTAATGCTTAAAGAAAAACTCCACTCATGAAATTAAAATACTAATTAAGTACAACTGAGCTGAATAAGGCTAAAGTAACTAAAGCTAATGCTAAGAACAAGACTGATGCTAAAATGAAAATTGCTAAAATTGAGTTGAATTGAATAGTTGAATATTTGTTGAGTGTTGTTGATTGAATGGTTGATGATTGGTTGTCCCTTTGTTCTATAGGTGCTCTTTATTTTTATACCCTCAGGTCCAAATAACTGTTTGCCCATAATTTTCACTCTCTCTAACTATCAGTAGTACTCCATTTACCATATTGTAGCATAACTTTCTCCATTTTCTCCACAATCTGCTACCCCCATTAACTATATTTATAATGCTCCTCATTTGCAGGGATATTTATCTTATTACTTTCTTCTAAAGTATCTGACACTTCATCGATATGGGATTCAAAAAATTTTATGAGCTTTGGATTTTAATGGACTTAGGCCTCGACCCAATAAATCTACAAAAATATAGTGTAAACAGTATCATATTTCAAATCATTGGATTATTAAGGATATTTCCCTCAATTATCTTACTACTATGTTGCATTGTTTATTTAGCATATTTTCGAATGGTGTGTTAGGTTTGGATAAAATAAGCTTAGGAATTTACTTGCTCTTTTTTCTGGTCAATAAAAGAATAAATTATACCAATGGTATTCCAATTATGTAAATCGTAACAATTCAGTATCTCAAAATTTATTTGCTCCACAAAAGTATCTCAATTTTTATTTTGTAACTAAATGGTACTTCCGTCTTCAGTTAGATATTAGTTTTTATTTAAATTTATCTGATGTAGATATTCTATATCACACTTCTGTTAAAGAGACTGAGGCAGTGTTTGTAATTGGTGTTGAGTATTTCAAAGACAGGTTTAAAATTTTTTTTTTATTTAATTGAGTATTTTTTAAGAAGTTATGTATAAACAACTTTTTTCAAATTTATTTCCAGAAAAAACATTTATTTATCTGCTTCTATTCAAAAGCGGTTTTCAAAACTCAAAAAAGTAAAAAATACAAATTTTTTCCAGAAAGCATTTTACCCAAATGCAATGTTAAACAGGCCATAACAACTGAAAATGGAAGTATTATTTAGTTACAAAACAAAAATAGAAGTATTTTTATGTTACAAATAATTTTTGAGGTATTAAGTTGTTACAATTTATATAATTGAGATACTGTAAATGTAATTCACCCTACCGTGAGTGTAATTCACATAAAAAGTTGATGTGTTTAAATAACATGCTGAATAGTGAGTGAAACAAACTCATTATTTTCTCTAAATTTTAAAAATAAAGCCTATTGGAAACTTTTTTTATGGATTCACTCTTTAAAATAAAGAAGAGAACTCAAATAAATAACCCTATTGGAGATACTTTAATGATCATAAGAAGTTCCGAGAAAAATATGGAAAAGGAAATTATAGAGTCCCACAGGAGAGGAGAGAAGAACATGAAAACCAATGGGGAAATTATAAGCATTACTTCGAGAGAAAATCTGTTGCAAAATTAGCTCTCTGTAAATGTCTTGATGATAACCTCACATTTTTGCATCAGCTTTTGAATAACTACAACCAAAGGATAGCACACGGGAGCAGATGCAAATAGAAATTTGTAGGGTTATTGGACCCCATGACTTTCTTAAAAACTATAATAATATTCGATATTTTAAATATAGATTTTATTAAAAAAACAAAATAGACCTCAATAAAATTTAGAGAATTCTATTTTTTTTCTAATTATTTATGAAAAATGGTAAAAAAAATAAGTGATCATTAATTAAATGATTGATAAGTGATATATATTGAAAAAATATATTTTATAATATTAGTAAATATGCAATTATATATTATTTATAAAATATGAAAATATGTAATGTTAAAAAAATATATTTTTATTATTTTACTATCGCATGTATATTTTTTATAATTGAAATTTATACTATATAACGGATTCCACGTTTCAAAATCTTTGGATCTGCCACTCATTGCACATGCCACCTTGCCCCAATGCCATCCCTACAGCCGAAGTATTATCACATTCAACAGCTAGTTGTATGTCATGGTACAACCCCCAAAAGTTCAAACAAGGGCACTGAACGTTGGCCCATATTGCTAACAAATCCGTTAATCAATCTTCCATCCTCATCCCACTAAATTCCTCCACAAAAACCACACCTTGAGGTAGCCACAAAGGATCCATCCATATTGACCTTTATAGAGCCAGAATGAGAAGTTGAGGACATTCCCATCCAACCATGATAGCCCGCTGCTCACCTGGATCGTTAACATGTGATTTTGTGGAGTTCGCCGAACAAAATCATGGGCCACGTTTACATACATATTTATTATTAGTTATTTATCTATTTAATATTAAAAATATAAAATTGGATTTAATACTAAAATCCTATTGGTCAAGAGAGTTATTTTAACTGCACATTGATTGGATGACAGTTATAAAAGAATTAAAGTATAACTAGTTCTCTCTCCATCCCAAAACGGGATTTTTCTTCCATCAAGAAAAAATATTCTGCATAAAGAATACTAAGGGTTAAGAGGGAGAAACACATTTTTTCATCACAGGATTTCTTGTGATTGATCTTCTTCAAGTTTTCATGGTAAATCAAAGTATGTATTTTCTTCTAATCTATGTGTATTATAAAATTCACAAAGTTGTAAGATTTCGGAAAATTACGGTTTTGATTTGAATAAATCAAAGAAAATATTTTAACAAATGGTTGTAGAACATGTGTTTTGAAACTTGGGATTTTCCTATTAAATATTATCGTTTTATAGAAATTATTAACCAATTCAATCATACAATAACATGTATTTAATTATTTTATTTTTATTAGTTAATGTAAAGATAAAAATAAAACAAGTAAATACACGTTATTGTGTGATTGGTTTAGTCTAATAGATCTGATATATCTAACAATTTTTTATCATTTTATGAACATAAGAGAGAGAGAGGAGGAATGAAGAAAGGGACCATTTATGTTCATCGTTACAAGTTTATGACTTTCCTGGAAGCAGTGGCAAATCGCCAAACGCATGGATGATAATAAAGAATAACACCATCCCATTTTCTTGTAGTTCAAGAATTAATATATTTGGTTTGTTTCCTAAACTTGAATCTGAGCAAAAAGAAATTGTAGGGCACACGTTGCTTTCATAACAGTGAAATTTAGCCCATGAAATTGAGCCATATTGGCAATTGAAGCTTGTGTGTAATGGTCAACAGTATATATAAACTAGCAGGGTAGCCCTCGCGTTGCGTCGGCATAAAAAATTGGGACAATAAATAATACAATATAATAAAAAAAATATAGTTAAAAATATAAAGTTATCATTTTACTTTAAAAAATAAATAAATAAGAGAATATTAAGAAATTGATATTGTCATTTCTAAGTACATGTGTATGTGATGAATCTTTTTTTTATTTTTTTTATAGATACTCATCTGCTAAAAAACTTTTATCTATATGTTAAGAGGTTATTGAACTTAACAAGAGTAGATATTTAAAGCATTTGACTGTGAAAACTTAAAGAATTAATAAACTTTTTTTTATAAATAGTAAAAGATTTTGTTCAATAACAAAGATAAAAAAAATCGAATTTATTAGACATGATGAAATATTCAACCTAATAGCTTGAGATAGTAGATTAAAATGGAGAAATCTATAGGATATATAATTAGTGAGAATTATTTAATTCAGTGCTTAAATTGAGAAAAAAAAATATTTATGGATTAATTGAAAAAATAAAATTGCAGTGAGTTAATTAATGGAAATTAGAAAAGTGAAGGACTAAAAGTGAAAATAACCAAATTAATTCATTTTTACCGTCCACCTCACCCAATGCATGTCAAGGCTCTATAATTAACAATTTCATTAAATTATAATTAATTGAGGTATAAAAGGGAGAAATGGGTCCAATTCTTCCAAATTCTAGCATAAACCATAAAGCCAATTCTCCATTTTCTCTCATCTCTTTGCCATCCGAAGCACTCATCTCCCCGAATCTCTCCATGGTTGTTGTTGTCATCATTAAAGATGGAGAAAGTCAAGAGCTGATGAAAATGAACTTATAGAATCAAATATCATCCAAAATACACAAAAGAGAAGAAAAATCACAAAATTGGTGGAATGGCGGAATGAATCTTCGGCCATGGTGGATCTCCACGAAGGCGAGTTTAATTTTCTCTCTAATTGCTCATTCTTCTTGAGGATTCTTACTTGGGTTGTGAATGAAATTAATGAACTGGGAAAGCATTAATAAGATGGGATTTTTCGTTGGTGATGAGAGGCAGGGGTAGCCGGGTAGGTGGGGGAAATGTGGTTGATTTTGATTTTTCTTATTGTTTTTGTTGTCTTTTTATTATTAGGTTTTTTTGCGGTTTATTTGATATCAAATACCTGAAGCAAATTGACGTATGGAAAAACGATTTTTGCCCATTTCAGAAGGGAAAAAGGAGGACGACAAAACGCAGCAATATCATAGATAGAAGTGGAGTTATTGCGGCAATAGAAATCAGAAATTGTAAATGTGGAAAACGACATCGTGTATGCAAGATGAAACGCAGGGAAAGCTGAAGCGGACGATGTCTTTCCCGAAAGGGAGAGCAGCTACTGTCCCGCGCGCCGTTTTGATGGTGAACCAAAGTCCAAAACGATGTCGTTTTCGTCTGAGGAAAAATTGCTTCTACCGTTACTCGAAATGTCGACGTTTTGCTACTTTGAGGGGCAAAAAAGGATGAGCACTGTATCAGCTACAGTGCTTCTTTCAGGCGCTTTATACATATTACTAGACATGTATATATGCTAATAGTTACTGAATTTTTAATGTTTTAATGAGTGAATGAAGACAAATGAATTAATGTTATTATTATGATAATATTGGAGTAGTTGGTTAATACTGTATGTCTATCAATATTTTTATAAATAGATTTTTTATATAAATATAATTTTATCTCTGTAATATTTCTACACTTATAAATAAGTATTACAATCAATGAAAATAAGCTGTTTTCTTTTTTTTTTTCTTCTATTCTCTCATGTTCTATCTTTCTTCTGCTAGAAGCCAAAAATATATTTGGATTAAGGGAGGTTTAGGTCTCAGTCAAAATTAGATATTTCAAAAATTTTTAATTTAACCGAAACATACAATTAAATATTGCATGACATGAAAATATATTTTTCATGTTAACATTAAGCATTTATCTATAACTTTTACAAAATATATTTTGTAATATTTATTCATAATTTTTACAAAATATATTTTTTAACATTTATAGATAATATTCATTTGTAAAGATTATTCCATGATTTTAAAAATAAAATAGAAAATAAAAAGAGTAAGACAAACATTTATCACTGACTTGACCAAATGAGTAAATCAAGTAAAAAGACCAAAAATTTTAATTGTGTTGATAAAATTTATTTGATAGTCCAAGATATACGATTATAAATATCTTATTCTTACAGATTTATAAGCTACTAATAATTTAATAACTTTTTTTAGTATTTTTTTTCAATGCTCATATCCAATAAGAGAGAAAATTTTAAAGCATAAATCAAATTTTTGCTCATAGGAATTTGAAGAAGCAGAAAAAGATAATTAAGAAGAAGATGTTAAACTAAAAAAATCAACTCTTAAATGGCAGGTGAGACTTTGGCCAATTTTTGACTTCTGATTTTTTTTTTTATATTTTTTTTTATTTTATAATGTAATAATAGTGCAATAATTGTATAGCTTATTTTCTATCTATCACCATTAATCATAAAATTATTCTTCTCTTCTATTAACTATCGTAATTCTTTTAATATACAATTATAGTTAATTTAATTAACAACTTAATTAAAATATAATAATTTTAATTAAAATTATAAATAGGAGAAATAGTTAAAATTAATCGACATTAATTTTAACTTAAATAATATAAATCATTTCTAATTTAATTCTCAATTAAATTAATCTCCACATCTAAATATGAATTAGACAAATAATTTAGTTTAAATGTGACTTATAATGTCAATAATTTTATCAGAATGTAATATAATATTAACTCATTAATATTATATCGGACATCATTTTCGAATTTCCTGTATATTCAGATACACTAAATATTTTTCTGGAATTCTCCTTTTAATTGCCGATAAAATCTCAAATATTAATTTGACCTCTAAATCATAATATTAAGTTATCTCGTTATGATCCCGATATTGATTAGGGTTACAACCTGTCAAACTCTATTAGTCAATATTTTAACGAGTGATAATTTGCGTTCTGAATAAAATAAGACTTATTATTATTAATCTAATTAATAATTCAATCTTACATTGAATAAGTTATATTTTTCCTGACATGAATTTATTTTATCAGAACCAAAATATCAACTCCATTAGGATCTTGCCCTGGTACTACAGAGTAACGAGTTCTACTATTGGTAATCTCATGTCTCACTGCAAAACTAATTGTGGTGACTACGAATCAGATTACTAAGCGTGAATAGCCAAGTACAAGGCAAAAGCACTTCCACAGTTACTCATGAAATGACAGTTTTGATACCTCAAATCAAAAGATTTCGAGTCACAAAATACTCATATATTATGATCAAGATAATAATTGTTGACATATATCACTATATGTGCAGTTATTATCAGTCGTTACTGTTCGGTACCCTTAACTCTTTAAAAATCCACTGGTTTATCTAGATATTATTATATCATAGAGAATGAGATTCCTCCTCAAAATAAACCATGTGATAATCTAGAGGTTTAATGAATACCCAATTCATTATCCTATTTCGATTATGAATATTTTTAAGATTATATTTTACCAGAGATATTTATCTCATTATTATCAACAACTTAATAATAAATTCTCTGTGGACAATCAAAGAGTTATATATTTCATAGTATATGTAACTACTACATTCATAATTTAATCAACAACTTGAATATTTTATTATGAATATGAAATTTACGTGTGTCCACTATAGTATATTATTTAATATATAAAAAGCAGTGAATGCACTAGGACATACACACTGATAACACCTTCTTTATTTATTGTTCTTTATTTTATAACATGTTATCAGTACGATTGTGGAAGGTAAAATCTAAAAGCTTTAATTTCAATTATATACTTATGTGTTTGTTTGTTCTATTTTTTTTCCAGTAGTACTGAAATTTTGTTATTATCCCAAGGCACTTTATTCAAGTGGTTTCTTTTGTAATTATTTTTAATCATTTGTTGTGTTTACCTTTGACTAACGATAGAAGTAAACAAATATATTTGTGACTAATGATTTTAATGTAGTCCCTTTCTTATGCATTAATTTACTTCACCATTAGTGCATCAGCTGTTATGATCAGCAATTAATTTAATTTGTTGTATGGCAAGAATAGAATTGGGTATTCGGTTGTTTTAATTGTATTTTGCATCTGCTCTCATTGAAATATTAAGCAGTTGATTGTAGAATTGACAATTTGCTGCAAGATATGAGGTTAATTATGTTTATCTCAAAATTGGCTTTCAAGAAATGATAATATTACATAATTAACCTTTGATTATTTAGCTCTTATTTTATATTACTAAGAATATTTTATTTTCCTGATGAAATATTTTCTTATTTATTCTTGTTAATTAATATAAATATTAGTTCCTTAAGAACTAATATTATATATAGTTCCTGAAGAACTTGTATTATAAATTTTTTTTATCGAATTTAACTATATGTTAGTTCTTGATGAACTAATATTATATAGTTTCTGAAGAATTTTTATTATAAATTTTAGTTCTTAAAGAAATAATGTTATATATAGTTCCTGAAGTACTTGTATTATAAATTTTAATTCTTAAAGAACTAATTTTATATATAGTTCTTGAAATTCTTATATCATAAATTTTAGTTCCCAAAGAACTAATATTAGTTTTAGTTCTTGAAAAACTAATTAAATACATAACTAATTATTATTATTATTATCACTTTGCTAGTTCTAATAATTTTTTCTTAGACATTATCCACTTTACTAGTACAATCATATAGATTTGGTTGATGTGGATTATATGGTTAATTTAAAATTTATATTAATTCATATTCATAATTTATTTTGTTTCCATATTTAAAGCACAAATTAATTAATATTGATTCTAATTCCTGAAGAACTATTGTTACATACAATTATTGAAAAACTTATATTATAAATTCTAATTCCTGAAGAACTAGTCTTAGTTTTAGTTATTGAAGAACTAATTAAATAAATAACTAAGGTATACATTATTGAAAAATATGACTTAAGTTCTTAAAGAATTAAGTATCTTGAAATTCAGTATCCCAACTAATATTTTATGGTCTTGAAGAACTAAACATTTTATTTTGTAAAGATAATGTCGAATTTGACAAAACTCGAATTTATGGCACTTGACATTAAGGACAAAAATTATTTATCATGGATACTAGATGCCGAAATATATATGGATAATATGGATTTTGGAAATACAATCAAAGATGACAATGTAAATGCCTAAAATTATGTATTTCCTTTTAGTTCCTTAGTTTAATTTATGTTTTTTCTTTTATTTAAACACTAGTTTTAAGTGTTAGTAATTTGAGTATTTTTGGATTGATTTTAATTGAATTATTACTTTGTTTCTTACAAATGTATTTTATTTTATTTTTTTATGAATATATTACGGATCCTACTTAATTATTAGTAGGATTAAGAGCAAATGATATTGATTTATATCTTATGGATTGTGCAACCACGCACACTATATTAAAAGACAAGAAATATTTTTCTCACCTAATAATGGAAGTAACTTATGTTAATACAATATCTAGTAGTAAAAGAATAATTGAAGACTTCAGAATAGATATCATATTGAAACGACAAATGTGGAAAATATTGAATATTTCTATATTACAACTCCTGTAATAGGTAAGAAATATGTGTTGGAGAATTTGACTGCTTTCTCCTCTGGCTAATATTACACACATATATACAGTTAAAACAAATGTGGTAGTAAACTAGAATTTACTAACCCAAATACATTTTTTATTTGGCATGATCATTTAGGTCATCCGGGATCAACAATGATGTGAAAAATTATTGAAAGCTCATATGGTCATCCATTGAAGAACTAGAAGATTTTTCAATTTAATGAATTTTCATGTTCGGTTTGCTCTCAAGGAAAGTTAATTATTAAGCCTTCACAAAGCAAAATTTAAAACGAATCACCTAAATTTCCGGAACGTATACAATGTGATATTTATGGACCAATTCATCCACCATGTGAACTATTTAAATATTTTATGATGTTAATAAATGCATCAACAAGGTGGTCACATATATGTTTATTATTAACTCAAAATCTAGCATTTGCTAAATTACTTGCTCAATTAATTCGATTAAGAGCACAATTTCCTGAATATGTTATTAAGACAATTCGTCTTGATAATGCTGGTGAATTTACTTCCAAGGCCTTTAATGGTTGTCAGTTGGAATAACTATTGAACATCTTGTAGCTTATGTTCATACTCAAAGTGGTATATCATAATCTTTTATTAAACGTCTTTAATTAATAGTTAGATCATTGCTTATGAAAGCTAATCTCCCAATTATTGTTTGGGAACATGCAATTTTACATGCAGCAACTCTTATACACATCAGGCTAACTAGTTATCAATTTTCACCACTATAGTTGCTTTCTAGCCAGGAGCCAAATATTTCCTATTTGAGAATTTTTGGATGTGCTATTTATGTCTCAATTGACCCCCCACATCGCACAAAAATGGGACCTTAGAGGAGATTGAGAATATATATTGGATATGAATCCCCTTCTATAATCAAATATCTTGAACCATTAACTGGGGATGTTTTTACTGTGAAATTTAATGATTGCCATTTTAATGAGGCTATATTTCCTAAATTGGGGAGAGAGAACAAGCAATTAGAGAAAAAAATTGTTTGGAATGAGCCATCATTAAACCATCTTGATCCTTATACAAAACAATATGAATTAGAAGTTCAAAAGATCATTCATTTACAAAGTATAGCAAACCAATTGCCAGATACATTTTATGATCCTAAAAGAGTAACTAAATCTCATATACCAACTGAAAATGCTCCAATTAGAATTGGTATCCCAGTAGGTTAATATTATAACAAATGAGTTCATAACACGCCAGAAGCGTGGTTCGCCACCCAGTTCTAAGGATAAAGACCCAAGAATGAAAAGGGAACAAAATAAATAAAGTGATAATTCAAAAATTATTGATGCTCCTGGAGAACGTATAACAGATGACATAGATGAGAATGTAACCCCTGAAGAGGTTCAGGCACCTAAAAATTATGAAAATAATGATATCTCAATCAACTATGTCATTTCAAGAAAGAGATGAGACCGAAGTGAAACTGTTGTAGACAATATATTTGCATATGCATTAGCAATTGATATTACAAAGGAAAGTGAGGACATTGAACCTAAGTCCGTTAATGAATGTCAACAAAAAAATGTTGGCCCAAATGGAAAGACGCAATACAGGCAGAATTAAACTCATCAGAAAAATGTCAAGTCTTTGGGCCCATAGTTTTTACACCTGAAAGTATTAAGCCAATAGGCTATAAATGGGTTTTTGTGTATAAATGCGATGAGAAAAATGAAATTATGAGATACAAAACAAGACTTATAGTACAAGGGTACTCACAAAGACCTAACATTGATTATGAAGAAACGTATTCCCTAGTTATGGATGCAATTGCATTTAGATTTTTAATTAACCTGGCAAGTTTAAAAGGACTCCATATGCGACTTATGGATGTCATTACAACTTATTTATATGGATCACTTGATAATGAAATTTATATGAAAGTCCCTGAAAAACTAAAAATATCTGAAGCATGTACCTCAAAACCTCGAGAAATGTATTCAATTAACC
>CATIWF010011588.1:0-14335 GCA_949630135.1 Balakata baccata | reverse complement strand
GTGGATGCTAATATAATATTGTTTTTAGGTGTTTTGATTGCCAAGGATTTGGACTGAAGAGTTGTCCAAAATGTGGGCGAGGAGGACTCACACCTGAACAAAGAGGGGAAAGATAGACAGACATTTTAATCAAGGGCAACCGCATTTATACTATTTTGTTATTGGAAAAAAAGAAATCATTCATGGATCTGTCTTCAATTGATTTTCTCCAAAGAGATTTATAATTAAATTAAATTAAATGAACCTAATTAAATAACTAATCATCTCATCTATTAAAGATTTAATTAGAGTAGGAACGAGTTTTAACTTTATAGTACTGATTTAATAATAATTATAATTGTAAAGTTTCAAATTCAAATTTTCTATTTGATCCCTTGTATAGAAAAAAAAGTAATCCTTGATTCCTTGTATGTGGATTTAATTCATGTGCATTTATGTTATCTGTGATGTGCATGCCCTAGTGCATTCATTTTTTTTATATATTAAATAATGTACCATAATAGACATATATATTTCACATTCATAATAAATAAAATATTCAATTTGTTAATTAAATTATGAATGTAGTAGTTATATTATGCTATGAAATATACAACTCATTGATTATCCACAAATAATTTATTATCAAGTTGTTGATAATAATAAGATAAATATTTCTAGAAAAAGATAATTTTAAAAATGTTCATAACCAGAAAAGGACAGTGAATTGAGTATTTATTGAGCATCTCGGTTATTACATGGTTTATTTTGAGGAGAAATTTAATTTTTTATGATATAATGATATGTAGATAAACTAGTAGGTTTTTAAAAAATTAAGAGTACTGAATAGTAACGTTTGATAATAACTACATAGACAGTACTCAATGTATGAGTTTTTTATGACTCGAAATCCTTTGACTTGAGATGTCAAGACTGTCCTTTCATGAGTGGCTATGAAGGTACTCTTGCCTTGTACTGGACTATCCACACTTGGAAATCCTGCTCGTAATCATCACAATTAGTCATGTAGTGAGAGATGAGATTACCAATAGTATGATTCATTACCTTACAGCACCAGGGCAAGATCATAATGGAGTTGATATTTTGGTTCTGATAAAATAAATTTCTGATCAAGAGAAATATGACTTATTCGATATAAGATCAATATTATTAGTTAGACTAATAATGATAAGTCTTATTTTAATCAGAATACAAATTATCATTCATTAGTATATTGACCAATAGGGTTTGATACGTTATGACCCTAATTAATATCGAGATCATAACGAGATGACTTAATATTATGATTTAGAGGTCAAATTAATATTTAATATTTTATCGGTAATTAAAAGAAGAATTCTAGAAGAAGACTTAATGTATCTAGGTATACGAGAAATTCAGAAATAACATCCAATATAATATTAAAGAGTTAATATTATATTTCTATTTCGATAAAATATTTGACTTTATAAGTTACACCCAAATTAATTTGTTTGGCTAGTCAATATTTATGATGTGGGGATTAATTTAATTGAGAATTAAATTAGAAATAATCACTTATATTATTTGAGTTAATATTAATATTGATTAATTTTAAATATTTCCCCTATATAATTTTAATTAAAGTATTAATTAAAATTATTATAATTTAATTAAGTTATTAATTAAATTAACCACTATGGTATATTAATGTAATTACCATGATTAATGTGGTATTATTAATTCTACCATCATTCTTCCATTGTCTTGTCACCTTGCATTATAGCATTAATGTGTGATTAAAGCTAATATGTCACTCTTGCCAATAAAAAATTATTCACCTTGCCTTATAATATTTAGCCACCTTGTCTTGCCACCATGCAATTAACATTAATACAATTTTGGCACTTGCCTGGTCATTATTGGATAAACAATTAACATCTATCTCTTTGTCTAAGCTAAACAAATTAAAAGGCTTAGAGATGTTAGTTGTTGGATAACCCCAAAAGAAAAAGAGAAGAAAATGTGAAAGGCAAGAAGGAAGAAAGAAAAAAAAAAGAAAGAAAAAAAAAATTCCTCTTGTTCTTAAGAAGAAAAATTGAGGAAAATAATATATGGTGATCATATATCTTTGACTAGCAAAGAAATCTCATCAAAAACAATTCAAGCTTTTAGTCTTTTTGCTGGGTTTGTATTTTGGTGAACTCGGTTCTAAAAAATTTGTTCTAATATTTTATTTTTCCATTTTGTTCTAAAAATTATGGGATGATATTGATAAATGAATATTATTCATAAATGTTATAAAATATGATTTATAAAAATTATAGATAAATACTCAAGGTTTACATACAAAATGTGTTTATAAGTCATGCAAAATATGTTTACATGTTTTGGTCAAAGGAGAAATTTTTGAAATCTCTATTTTTTACCGGGACCTAAAGCTCACCTCAATCCAAAAATCGCTTCTGCTTCTAACAATTGGTATCAGAGCCTTCCCATGATTTTTGGAGCAAAATGACTCTCATTTTTGTTAGTAGGCTTGGTTTGGTTATGAATGATTTTTTGTTGTTGTTATTTTTGATTTGATATATATGTTATGTTGCAAATTGATGTTATATGATATATTTCCTGTATTTGTTTTGGGGTTTTCCAAAGTGTAAAGAGTTATATTATTTTGCTATTTTAGCTTGTAATATTAATAGATCTATAACTTATTTTTTCCAAAATATTGAAGCCCTTGGTATGCCAAGAAGGTTATATGTAACCATTTTTCTTTGGAGCAAGGATGCTCGCAATTTTGAGGAGGATCAACAAGAAGAATTTTTCAAGATGGAGCTTAATTTGTATTTTCTGTTTTGGGGTGAGAATTTTTCTAGCAATTCTAATAGGATTGTAAATTGTATAATTAATTTCTTTTGTTGTGTGTAATGTGATTATATGTGGTATATATGATTGAATAATGTGAACTTTAATTATTAATTTTGCATTAAAACAAAAAAAATATAATAATAAAAATTTAAATGAGATTTAAATTATATATATAAATTTTTATTTGATTGATTTTTCCAAGTTGTTGCAAAAATTCAACATTTATGTATAAAATCCATTTTTGGATGAGATGCGTATAAAAATATACTCACAAAAATATGACTCCAAAATTAGTTTAATTTAAACATTATATAATATGATTATATAATGAGCTCACATTTGTTTATGAAACATAAAGTGCATATTAAGAGGGGTACTATGCATTTTATTCAATCTAATACCATATTTATGTTTAAAGATTCATAACCATCTGAGTATATATATAATTACCATTTATGATCGTATGAGATATGACGTGAAAAAAACTAATGTGCAAACATTAACATTAAAATTAGATTATGTGATAATTCAAAGATAAATTTATTGTTTTATGGATGATAGTAAATTTTTAATCTAGTTAATGTGAAAAATGAGACTTTAATAATTAGGATAAAAGATTAAGTAATCTTCTCAAATATAATGCATCCAATAAAGATGTAAGATGTCTACATTAAGGCTTTTTACGAGAGCATTAGTATGCAAGTTGTTGTATATTAATGAGAAGGTCAAATAATGAATTTGACTAGTAGAATGGATGAATATCTAGTGTTGCAAGAATGTCATTTTGTGAAGCCAAATGGCACTAGATTTAGTCCATTTGTTCTACTGATCTCGTGGATAGAATTCATCTAAGATGTTAAACCAAGAATGTCATTTTGTATAGCTGAGGTTAGTGTATTAGGAGCCAGTTAAAAATAAAATAAATTGGATTTACAATTGTTGCATTTGACAAAAAATTGACATCTTATTAATATGCTAATATTCCAAGAATGCCACTATGAGAGGTGAGGAATATTAATTAGAATATTATTGAGACCTAATTTACTCACTAGAAGTTCACTCCAATGGAACTTCTGTTTCTTACAATGGAAGTGTAGGATGCACCAAATTAGTGGGAGAAACCATTATAATTGTGTGTCCAAATCATTTTGGTTAATTGGTTTGACCATTAATATATAATAAACTGATACATTTTATTCTTTCAGCAGTTAATTTTCTCTAATATTATGGCTACACCATCACCACTCTAATCGCTATTGGACCATAATAGGCTCACCAGGCCTAATTATATAGACTGGTTAAGGAACCTTAAGCTGGTATTTCTCTAGTAGCGCTTGTGGGATGTTGCTAGTAAGCCAAGACCTACAGCTCCTGTTGCTAATACTAGTGAGGCTGAAAAACAACATTACATTGATTGGATTGATAAGAACACCCAAGCAAAGTGGTATATATTTGCTTCTATGAAAAATAAGATATAAGAACAATATGAAAAGATAGAAACTTGTGATGATATTTTAGAACTAGTGAAGGAAAGTTATGGCGAGGCTACTAGGACTACCCGCTTTAACTATTCCAAATGAAAATGAAGGAAGGCCAAGATATTGATGAACATGTTGGTGAGATGATAAGACTTATGCATTGCCTAAAAGATCTCAATTTCTTTGTGGATGCAATGCTTAAGATAGACCGTATCCTAGCATCGCTTCCACATTCTTATGGAAGTTTTATTTCTAATTTTCATTTGAATAAAATGGAATGTACTTTGGAAGAGCTGCAATAAAATTTAGTTTATCATCAAAATACCGTAGTTAATTCTCAAAAGAAAGATGCAGAAGTATTAGCGGTAACTTCTTCTTCTCACCTTAAAAAGAGAAAGAAGAAAAAGACCATTATAGAAAATAGTTCCACTCCCTCTTCTTTGCATCTGAAAAAGGGAAAGGGGAAGGCAAAAGCTTTAGCTTCAGGTCAGCTTAAACCAAAGGTTGACAAAAGAACCTGCTTCCACTGTCATGAGGATGATCATTGGAAGAGAAATTGCCCAGTTTATCTAAATAGTTTGGAGAAGACTAAAGGCAAATGGATTATAGATCCTTCAAGTATTTTTCATTCTTTGAATTTAAATGTTGATTTAAATTATGATTGTTCTTTTAATTCATCATATGCTTGGGTCTTAGACACAGGAGTAACTGCTCACATTTGTTCCTTTGTGAAGGATCTAAGATATAGAAAGTTGTTATGATGGGGAGATAAGACTCACTCTTGATGATAGAGCAAAAGTTGTAGTTGAGCAAGTGGGATATATCTATATTTTTCAAACCATCATATAATCTTATTATTGGATATTTTGTATATTCCTAATGACTATAAGAACATTATTTTTGTATCCACATTGACAAACAACAATTATGAATTCTTGTTTTGTAAAGATGTGTGTTATATTTATTTTAGTAATAATCTTATTAGCAGTGTAACTAAACATCATGGTTTATATTATTTATATTGTGATAAGGTTAATAAGATAAATAACAAATAGTTATTATTGAGCAACATAAATGACAATTCTAATCAAACTAAGTATGATGATTCAAGTATGACGCGGGTATGACACTTAAGACTTGGTCATATTTCCAATGCAATGATCCATAAGTTGGTAGATATGAGATTTCTAAAAGGTTTAGATTCTCAGTCTAATGACTCTATTTGTGAGTCATGTCTACAAGGAAAAATGACTAAGTTTTATTTTCTTGAATTAATTCATACTGATGTTTGGATACCATTTAAGGAAATGGCTCGAGAAGGTTATCGATTCTTCGTTATCTTTATAGACGATAAGTCTAGATATGGATATTTGTATTTATTGAAATACAAATATGAAGTCTTTGAAAAGTTTAAAAAGTATATGACGGAAGTAGAAAATAAATTAGAAAATAATATTAAAGTACTTCGATCAGATCAAGGTGGTAAATATTGTACTGAATTTAATGATTACCTAAAAGAAAATGGAATTGTCATACAGTTCGCTCCACCTAGCATACCTCAACTAAATGATGTAAGTGAAAAGAGAAATCATACGCTGTTAGACATGGTACGTAGTATGATGAATTTTACTGACTTATCTATCTCCTTCTAAGGATATGCTTTGGAAATAGCACTATACATTCTTAACAGAGTTCCTTCTAAATCTGTGGATACTACTCTATATGAGATATGAACTGGTAAAACTCCTATATTATCTCATTTTAAGATATGAGGTTGTCATGCCTATATTAAAAGGCAAAACACAGATAAGTTAAAGGAACAGTCCACTAAAGGTCGATTTGTTGGATATGCTGCTGCTAGAAATAATTTAGGATATTATTTCTATCTACTTGATGAACAAATTGTTGTTGTGAGTAGAAATGTCATTTTTCTTAAGAAGGAGTTTCTCAAAGAAGGTGGCAAAGGCAGTCATAGTTTTGGATAAATAATCATCAAAAAAACAAATACAAGTGTCTAAATCAATGGAGATTGATAAGCCAATTGAGCCTAACATGACAAAGGATATCACTTCAGCTCCTAGGAGATCCGAAAGAGTTTCATGCCCTCCTAGATGGTATGGATTTACTGTTGAACAAGACCAAAAGTTGTTCATATTTGGCAGTAATGATCAACTATAAGATCCTGTCACTTATAAGGAGGCAATATTTGACATTGATTCTCTTAAATGGCAAGAAGCAATGCAAGCTGATATAGATTTCATGTACCAGAATTAAGTTTGGGAACTTATAGACCCACCTGAAGGAATAGTTCCAATAGGTTGTAAATGGGTTTATAAGCACAAGCTAGATTCTGAAGGGAATGTTGATACTTATAAAGCTAGGCTTGTAGTAAAGGAGGTATTGCCAACGGGAAGAGATTGACTACGAAGAGATATTCTCTCCCGTAGCTATGCTTAAAAGTATTCGAATACTCTTAGCTAGTATAGCACAATATAATTATGAGATATGACAAATATATGTCAAAACTGCCTTTCTCAATAGATTTCTTGAAGAAGAAATTTATATGGAACAGCCTAAAGGATTTGATTTTGAATAGTTCCAAAGTGTGCAAGCTTAAGAAATCCATTTATGGTCTTAAAGATTCAAAAAGCTAGAACAAGCGTTTTGATGAAGCCATAAAGAATTATGACTTTATTCAAAATCCTAATAAGGCATGTGTATACAAGAAAGTTAGTGGGACCAAGATTGTTTTTTTGGTCTTGTATGTTGATGATATTCTAATCATGAGTAATGATGTTGGTTTTTTAATTGACATAAAGGTGTGGTTATCATCCACATTCTCCATAAAAGACTTGGGAGAAGCAACTTACATTCTTGGTATTAAGCTATATGGAGGTAGAGCTAAGAGAATGTTATGACTGTCCCAAGCCCTCTATGTGGAAAAGATCCTAAAAATGTTCAGAATGGAAAATTCCAAAGGAGAATTAATACTTATGAGGCATGGAGTGTATCTTTGTAAAGAGATGAGTCCCAAAACTCATGAAAAAAAAGTACGAATGACTAGCATATCGTACGCTATGTTGTGTACTAGACCAAACATAACCTTTACTATTAGCTTGATTAACAGGTATCTGTCTAATCTAGGTGAAGGACATTGGACAACAGTTAAGGCAATCTTTAAGTACTTGAGAAGGACTAAAGATTTGTTTTTGGTTTATGGAGAAGATGATCTGAGTATGGTTGGATACACATATTTTGATTTTCAATAAGATAAGGATGAATTGAAGTCTACATTAGAGCATGTGTTCACCCTGAATGGTGCAGCTGTAGTATGGAAAAGTTCCAAGCAAACGACCATTACTGATTCTACAACAGAGACTGAATAGATTGCAGCCTAAGATGAAACCAAAGAAGCCGTATGGTTGAAGAATTTTCTAATGGATTTAGATGTGGTTCCATTTATTCATAATCCCATCCCTTTGTATTGTGACAATAATGAGGCAACTACATAGTCTAAGGAACCAAAGTCTTACAAGAACTTTAAATATGTGCTTCAGCGTTATCACTTAATTAGAGAAATAGTTGGGTGAGGTGATATCTCGGTGTAGAAAGTTCCATCAGTTGACAATGTAGTTGATCCATTCACGAAGCCGATGACACAGGCACAGTTCATCCACCATCTTCAAAAGATAGGTCTTAGATACTGTAGTGAATGACACTAGTTCAAGTAGGAGTTTGTTATTAGTGGTGTGTATACCCTAGTGCATTCACTTCTTTTTATATATTAAATAATGTATTATAATTGACACATGTATATTTTACATTCATAATAAATAAAATATTTAAGTTGTTGATTAAATTATGAATGTAGTAGTTATATTATGCTATGAAATATACAATTCATTGATTATCCACAGAAAATTTATTATCAAGTTGTTGATAATAATGAGATAAATATCTCTAGAAAAAGATAATCTTAAAAATATTCATAACTAGAAAAGAATAGTGAATTGGGTATTCATTGAGTCTCTAGGTTATCACATGATTTATTTTGAGGAGAAATTTCATTCTCCATGATATAATGATATCTAGATAAACTAGTGGGTTTTTAAAGAGTTAAGAGTACCGAACAGTGACGTCTGATAATAACTGCATAGGTAGTGCTCGATGTCAACAGTTATTATCTTGGTCATAATGTATGAGTCTTTTATGACTCGAAGTCCTTTGACTTGAGGTGTCAAGACTGTCGTTTCATGAGTGGCTGTGTAGGTAATCTTGCCGTACTGGACTATTCACGCTTAGTAATCCAGCTCATAGTCATCACAGTTAGTCATGTAGTGAGACATGAGATTACCAATAATATGACTCATTACCTGCAGCACCAGGGCAAGATTCTAATGGAGTTGATATTTTGGTTCTGATAAAATAAATTTCTAATCAGAAGAAATATGACTTATTCGATATAAGATCAATATTATTAGTTAGACTAATAACGATAAATCTTATTTTAATCAGAATACAAATTATCACTCATTAGTATATTGACCAATAGGGTTTGACACGCTATGACCCTAATCAATATCGAGATCATAACGAGATGACTTAATATTATGATTTAAAGGTTAAATTAATATTTAATATTTTATTGGTAATTAAAAGAAGAAATATAGAAGGAGATTTAATGTGTCCAGGTATACGAAAAAATTTGGAAATAATATCCAATATAATATTAAAGAGTTAATATTATATTTCTATTTCGATAAAATATTTAACCTTATAAGTCACATCCAAATTAATTTGTTTGGCTAGTCAATATTTATGATGTGGGGATTAATTTAATTGATAATTAAATTAGAAATGATCACTTATATTATTTGAGTTAAAATTAATATTGATTAATTTTAACTATTTCTCATATATAAAGTGTTAATTAAGATTATTATAATTTAATTAAGTTGTTAATTAATGTGATATTATTTCTTCTACTATCATTCTTTCATTGCCTTGTCACCTTACATTATAGCATTAATGTGTGATTAATGCTAATATGCCACTCTTACCAATAAAAAATTATACACCTTACCTTATAATATTTAGCCACCTTGCCTTGCCACCATGCAATTAACATTAATGCAATTTTGGCATTTGCTTGGTCATTATTGGATAAACAATTAACATCTATCTCTTTGTCTAAGCTAAACAAATTAAAAGGCTTAGAGATGTTTCTTGTTGGATAACCCCAAAAAGAAAAAGAGAAGAAAACGAGAAAGGCAAGAAGGGAGAAAGAAAAAAAATTCTCTTGTTCTTAAGAAGAAAAATTGAGGAAAATAATATCTGGTGATTATACATATTTGACTAGTAAAGAAATCTCATCAAAGATAATTCAAGCTTTTGGTCTTTTTATTGGGTTTATATTTTGATAAATTTGGTTCTAAAAAGTTTGTTCTAACATTTTATTTTTCTATTTTGTTCTAGAAATCATGGGATAATATTAATAAATGGATATTATTTATAAAAGTTATAAAATATGATTTATAAAAGTTATGAATAAATACTCAAAGTTTACATACAAAGTGTATTTGTAAGTCATGCAAAATATGTTTGCATATTTTGGTCAAAGAAAAAATTTTTAAAATCTCTATTTTTTATCGAGAGCTAGAGCTTTTCTCAATCTAAAAATCTCTTTCGCTTCTAACAATTTATATATTGGATATGTGAAGGCACATGTAATTCCTTAATTGATTGTGTAGTACTTGTCAACATATTATAATTTTAGGCTTTTAGTACTATTAAGTGATTTAAATGAGGGAAAATGACACCATATCCCCATTTTAAAGAAAATTTCCTCACATACGTTTATATCCTTTCTTTTCATCAAACTCGTTTCGTGTTTTATTTTTTACAATTCTCATTTTCGTTTTTTCCCAAATGTCATTATGTTCAAGGCTTCACATACTCTCTTCCTTTCCCCATTGTCCTCTCTCTCTCCCTCTCAATCTTTCTGTCTAGTTGCTCTGTGGTCTTCATTTCATTTCACATTCACCACTAATCCAAAGAGATGTTAGGAGAACAATAACAATAGGAGAAATTGTTAATTCAATATTAAAAAAATAATAGAAATGGAAAACAATCTGAGACATGTGTTCCATACAGTTTCCTTAAAATAAATTCGCCTTCTACACTAGTGTTTAGGATAACCGGCGTTTGTCTCTCAAGATACAATATATTTCAAGTAGTTGTTGAACACACAACATCTACTTATAGCGAACTATGAACATGTCACACTCTTTATCACTTGACAAGAAGAAAAAGAAAGAAAGAAACTCATCAACAAGAATCAAAATCAACTCTGAAAAAATTATTTTTAAAATTCAAGCAAAAACCATCTATTTATACTATATGTAGGAGACATGAAATTAATTGTGATTAATTTCCTTTAAAAGCTGCTAATAATGTCCTTGTAACTCTCAAATAATGGTGAAATTAATATTTGAAATATCAGAAATTGAAATTCCAAAAGATAAGAAGCTCAAAAGACTACTCTGGAACACTATCACACGGAAATGTGGATTTGTCTTGCACACACTGCAGCACAACGACATGGGCGAGTCAGTGGCCTGGCTGTGTGGATACACACGGGAGTATAGAATCCACGCGACTGTGGCAGAATAATTTGTAAAAAATTGGGCTTGTTCAGAACCATGAGATTTTTGGCCGACTTTCGTGTACGCAGGTCGCACATTGGCCTATTCTGGATCATGGATTTGCACCCCCCGTGCCTGAGCGCGCGAGAGAGAGCTTTCCATTCTACTTTGCTTATCCATGTAAGAATGCATCTTAATATATAAACACAAGTCCAACTTTAATTTTTAGTGATGTGAGACAAATTCACACATTCACTTTTAATCTCCTTACCAAGGAGTTTACTTTAAACTTCAATTTCTATTAACACATTTTTCATTTTGAGCATATGAATATATTAATTCATAATCTTCATGTCAAAGAACATATATCCGAGTCTTTCTCTTAAAACTGAATTGTAGAACCCACCCGAATTATTCTGTCAAAATGGTTCATAATCACAATTTTTTCCAACAAGAGAGACAATTTTTTTGAAAATGAATGATTAGATAGCTCAAACGGAAGACAGTCGAGAAAAAACGATTTTTTTTATTAATTTTGTATCTGATTTAAGTTGAAAACATTAGAAATTAAAGGGAAAAAAATAAGACGGTATTTTATGAGTTGTTGGTGGCCAATAAAAAAAAAAAGTGTCTTCATACTTGAGCGGCTATTAGAGTTGAAAAAAAGCTGAGCTGATCCAGAGAGAATGAAAAACACTAAGACGGTGTTTTATGAGTTGTTGGGGGTCAAGAAACATAAAAAATTAAAGGAAAAAAAAAATTTAGTTAGTAATAAATCTGAAGAATGGAAAGTTTGAGAAGGGAGGAAGTGGGGGAGTCTTGTGGCTATAAACGAAGAGAATTTAACAACTCATTTACATAAACATTTTAATTAATATTAATTAGTTTAATTAATTTTGTATAGTTATTAATTGTAACAAAATTTCAATTTAGTCCTTATTTTTTTCTCTTTTGCAATTTAATTCATAACCATATTTTAATTTAATCAATTTCAAGCCTTAAACTAATTAATTTCCTTATAATTAAAGATACCATTATTTATGTTAAAATTTATGGAGGACTAGAGATTTTGGTTGAGAAGAAACAATGAGGAGAATAAAGAAAATAAAAGAAATATTTATAAAAAAGAAGTTAGAGAAAAGGACGATATAATGGTGGTAGAAATGAAGACCAATCATATCTTCATTTGATAAAATTTCTTTTAATCTTTGAATAAAATAATGCCACATATTTAATAAGGTTGAAAGAATGCTTCTTTGCATGGTGGGATGATTAATAAACCACGTATTCTGATATTATTTGCAGTAAAATTTCAATTGAATGATCCTCCATTTATTTGCATGTCTTATTTCAATCTTCAATGTTTCATCTTTTTCTAATTTAAATTGCATCTACTTTAATTTTTCTATTTTCAAACCATAAACTAATTATAATTAAATACATTCAACCGATTTGAAACAATAGGAGTAAAAATAACTTATGTTATATAATAATAATAATAATAATAATAATAATAATAATAATAATAATAATAATAATAATACAACGGTATTATATATGTATACTATATATTGTCTATATATGAACTATATCTATCAGCACATATAATATACATATAACATGTGTATAATCAAGTTATAACATATATTGCGGTTTGAATTTATCTCTGCAGAAAATATTATATGTTAATTATATATAGGTTATATGTATAGCAAGTAAATGAATTGTTCCCGATCAGCTCTCAAACAGTAATTTTCAGAGCTCAAACTATCAAGTCCAAGAGTTTCTGACCTTCTGAGTTCATTTCTAGGGTTAGATTTGAAAAAAAAGTTGGAAAGTAGGAGAAATAGAAATAACAGCTCTGATGCGTGATTTTTCATTTCCTAATCATACCTCAAGCGTTGATTCTCGGAGCTCAAACTATCTGGTTTAAGATTTTTTGACCCACTGAGTTCATTTCCAGCGTCAAAATTGTAAAAGAAAGCTGAAAAATAGGAGAATCAGAGAGGGCACCTCTAACGCCTGATTTTTCGTTTCTCGATCAACTTTCAAATGATGGTTTCTAAAGCTCAAAATGTCCAGTCCAAGACTTTTCGACCATTTGAGTTCTCTTTCGGTGTCAAAATTGGAAAAGAAATCTTGAAAATAGAAGAACAGAAGAAGGCAATCTTAACGAGCAATTTTCTCCTAATTGATATTGTAAATTTGGTCAAATTTTGGAAAAAAAAAATAAGAGGAGAGAGAAGAAATGAAAATTAAAAATAATAAGGAGAAATTAGAAGTTAAAAAATACTAAGTTAAAATTTGAAATTTCCTCCCTAAAACACAGGAATTTCTATCCAAAGCCCTTAAAATAATTAACAATAAACTAAGTTATCTTAAAATAAAAGGTGTGGGATGCCTTCAGGGTATGTGTAGAATCCCAATTCCCAAAGACTAATGCTAAATTTGATTGGCATTTTAGTAATGAGCTTAATTTATTACTAAAAAGGATTCCATTTATTAATAAAAAGGAATGTGATCCGTAAGTAAACGGACGTATATTATAATTCAATTTCTTTCTCTCTAATTTCTATCGCATTGGGATAAATTATTAAGATACTTTTTAAATTTAGTTGAATATACTAATTAGTTTTTTTATTTTTAGAAATACATCATGAATCCCTCAGGTTTGGTTTAATACATTATCTAGTTATTCTGTTTATTTTTTCCGTTGAAAATAAACAAAATATCAAATTTATCATTTTTTTTATCTTGAAAAATATTTAAAAAGTACCAAAAAATTTTTATTGTCATCAACTTGTTGCCAAAATGTCAAATTTATTATTCTTTTTTTAATGTATTTATTAAGTTAACTAAATATCAAATTATCAAAATATAAATAAGGATATATTTAGTATTTTTTTAATTGATTAACCGAATATTCCATTCAAAATTAATAGAGGGTCTTTTTGGTTTATTAAACCAAATATATTTCAAAAAATTAAGAAACTAGCGAATGTATTCAACTAAATTTGAGGAATGTACTAGTAATTTACCCTTAGCTCTTTATGGAAAAGGTGCATAGTATCTGAGGATCAATTACACAGATTCAACAACTCCACATCAATAGATTTAGATTCACTTCCGCATCTATTCTTTTATATTCTTAGGGAATCTGACAAAAGATTTCCGGCTTGGAGAATTTTAGTTCCTAACATGTGAATCCCGTATGATAGAGAGTTAAGAATTGTAATACTTTTATTTGTCCAATACTATATAAAGTCATTTGTGATTAACAATAGTAAAAGAACACGAATAACTTTAATTTGACCTCCTATAAATGTATGATCTAGCAAAATACAAGTAGGCAATGAAATTTACTGCACTAAGTCCAGCAAGTAGCCA
>CATIWF010011586.1:0-14312 GCA_949630135.1 Balakata baccata | reverse complement strand
ATTGGAACTAATTGAATTGGTATAACCACCATAAAATATAGTCGGGTAAATTGTATCCATAACTTATAACTTTGATATTAGTAACATTTTGATCCTCAAACTTCAGTTGGTAACAATAAATTATTTAGACTTATCATAAATATAATTAGGGCCGGTTCAATAATTTATGTGGCTCTAAAGAATAATTAATTAGAAATTCTTTTAATATTACAAATAAAGTTTTAAAATTATTCAAAATTTAACCATTTAATAAATAAAAACTAAATTTGCTTATAAAATTGAACTAATTTTCAACACAGTTTTCTAAGCAAACTAATTATAAATAATTAGCACTTTAAATTTAATGTCGCACATTTAAAATCTAATAAAATAGTAAAATTATTTCTTTTATATAATTAATAACAAATTTAAAGTCTAAAATATTTATATAAATAATGGTAAAAAAAAAATAAGTTCCTAAAAAATGGAGCCCTAGGCATATAGTGGCCTATACCTTAACCCGGCCATCAATATAACATCTTGTTAGCAGATTGCATGTATATTATTATATAAAACTAATATAACAATTATTATAAAAAATTATCATTTCAATTTCAAGAAACCATTATTTTATTTGCAACCTGCCGCAAGGTTGCTTATATTAAGTTAAAAATTATATGATTTGCCCGATTGTTTTATTATATTATATTAATAAGCTATTCTAATAGATTTTCTGTTAGAAATATGTTAGATTATAGTGAAATAATAAAAAAAATATTACTAATATTGTACTAGTGTTTCTGAAATTTGACATATTATACTAGTATCTCATGAGTAAAAAAAATATTATTTTTCACTAAGGTAATGCTTTAAAATTTAATTAAAGAACTGTATAACTTAACAGAAATAAAATAAAAAAGATAAATCGTGTAACTTTTATATCTTAGGAGTAGTGCAATATGTTAAATCTTAGAGTAAATAGTAAATTCTTCTTATATTTATTATAATGCATGATATTTTATTATTACAAATCAAAATTCAAAACTAAATTACTCAAAAATAATCACTGTAAAAATAGAAAATAATATATTATTCAAGAGCGTATGGATGAGTTGATACGTAACTTTTCAACTTAACCAAATATTTTAAATTTGAACTCTAAATATGCAACTAATTACCTTAAAATTCTCGTGGAAGTAATTTACTGTCTTTTAAGATCCTATTCAGACAATTAGTCTCAATTTATTGATATATATACTGAAAATATATGCGGTTGAAAAAAAGAAAATAATAGTCACCAAGTGAATACAGCCTAACTGCTAATTTGCTTCCTTGACAACGAGTGAATACGAAGACGCATTAAAGTTCAGTTTAATATTACGTTCGAAAAAAAAAAATTATAAAAGTGAATAAATAAATATTTTTAGAAATAGTTTTTCAAAAATTAATTTATAAAAAATGTAGAAAATGTTTGAAATTGATGTTGCGGGTGTTAAAAGTAGATTTTGAATTTTTTTAATTTAATTAATTTTTTATAAACTATTTTTTTAATACTATTTATTAATAAATATCTATTTATATATTTTTACAAAAATCAATTTTTAAAATTAAAAAAAATTAAAAATATAATTGTTTTTTTAAAAATAGCTATTTTTCAAATGCTACGTCAAATATAGATTTAGTTAGACAATAATACTGAAACATCGCATTCAAAATATTTATTAAATAGTTGAAATTACAAGCTTAAAATAAAATGTATCGGATGTACCAATGCTACCTTTTACAAAAAAAATTAAAATAATTTAGTTGAAAAAATTGTAAATTTGTCCAACAGCACTCTGAAAGAACTCATAACAGAAAGTTAAGTACACATTAAACAGTTAATTAGTTTATTTTCCAAAGAAATTAATTTAAGAAAAGTGAGCGCATAGAATATTTGACATTTGATGCCTGAAGAAGGTAGCCTCCAATCAGATTGCTCAGCCTCACAATCGAAAAGCTTCACGGCATTAAGATTTGTTGATTTTAAAGTTTGAGGCGTCCATGTCTACTCAATTCCAATTCTGGCTTCCAAATTCAAGGAGCCACCGTTTCCCAGAAGATTCTGACGTACTTCTCCTTCCTCGCTTCCTTTTTCCGCTGCTATGGCTGAGACTACAGACACTGATGGTTTGCTAGAAAGGGAGTATTATGAGAATTGCCCTGGTTGTAAAGTGGATTGCCTTAATCGAGAGCATAAAGGCATCCCTTACAGGAACTTGTCCTTTATCTGGTTCGTCTCCCTCTGCACAGGTAATGCTTTTGTTTTTTTTCTTTGCTTTTGTCTCTTGTTTGGTTGTTCTTGCACGTCGCTGATTAGTTTTGTACTATTCATTTTACTATTTGGTGCTGTTTGATGATTTTTATGATTATTCAATTGCTTTTATTTTCTCTTTAACAATTTGTTTCAATATTCTTGATATATATATATATGTAGCTTCATGTGAAAGAGATCATGTGTAAATTGATAATTGCACTGGATGTTCGACTGAGGCACTAAGAAAGAGTACCAGAGAAGGGAAAGTGAATTCTTGAGTTTCAAGATTATAGACATAATTAGGATGATGGGGAAAGTGTTCAGTCCTGAGATTGTTAGGCTTCACACTATTGTTCAGAGGAAGGTTCAGTACAGGAAACAATGAGGAAATGGAAGACTTGAGAGAGAAAGATAGAATCAATACAGAGTTTCAGGAAATTGGGAGTTCATTTTAGTAATAACTACTCTTATATGATTTCAATTACTCATAATCAAGGTAGCTATTTTCCAAAAATAAGTCCAAGTCTTAACTGCTCAACCATTTGGCTCTCAGGTAACCATTTAACCAGCTGGCTAAGATAACTAGTACTAACTTGCTGAGTCATCTATTCATTACATGACAAAGTTTAACATCGCAAGAGAAAGAAGCATATTTAGGATGCTCACTGAATCTTCAATGCCCTTAGGGCTTTTGCCACTGTTTTCACAACATTGTTTCAGAACAGGCTCAAAGAAATTCCACAAAGGCCATGCTACTTCTAGTCTTCTTAAACCATTTGGTTCTCAGGTAACCACTTAACCAGCTGGCTAAGATAACTATTACTAACTTGCTGAGTCATCTATTCATTACATGACACAGTTTAACATCGCAAGAGAAAGAAGCATATTTAGGATGCTCACTGAATCTTCAATACCCTTAGGGCTTTTGCCACTGTTTTCACAACATCATTTCAGAACAGGCTCAAAGAAATTCCACAAAGGCCATGCTACTTCTAGTCTTCTTAGATGTTCTTCTCAGATTGCCAATAATTCAGTAACCGTTTGAAATAATAATGATTCCTAGGCTATATATGCTTGTTATTTGTTGGGTAATATAGTATGTGCAGTATCTGGCATGTTTAGTTCCATGCTACTTAAAACAACATTGTCCATGTCTTTGGTAACTCTGAAGCATAGCTTTGAGTGATCCATTTCTTTTTCTCATGCTTCTAACCAATGAGATGGTCAAAAGTTCACACTCTGATGCCTTTTAATGGTGCTATATAATTATACTATAAATTTCTCGTTGTTGTCTTTGTCAAATAGTCAAGTATGAACTGTTTTGGTATATAAGCATAGTTCTCCAAATGGCTCGCTTCAAAATGCAGAAGTTCGGCAATTACTGTTCTTAATAATAAAAGTTCTGTAAAGTACTGGTTGTTTCATGCCTTCATAGCTGATTCCTGTGAGGAATGAACTGATTCCTTATTTGTCTTTTATTTTGTCTTCATTTGAATTTCTTGTCTTTTTGAAGTTCTGTTAAAGACTAGATTGCTTCCTGATGCCACAGCTTTTGCACACATTTATTATTATCAGGAAATGATCCAGATTGTATAAGTCCATTTACCATTTATAAAATGTCCTTGCAACTAGCTATGATGTGTTGTTGGGTATACATAACACGATAAAGGCATAAAACTAAAATGTGAAATATATTATAAAAAATGATTTGCTATATGTGGTGGGCTTCCCTCAAATGACTATTTTTTTGTAACATTTTTATGCAGCTTTGCCGCTAGCCTCACTATTTCCATTTGTTTACTTCATGGTATGTTACATATTATTCTGAATTTCCTTTTATCTTTTTAATGAAAAAATTTGTTAAGCTTATGCAGTTTATAATCTTGTGAAGGGAAACCATGTTGCATATTATTTTGAATTTCCCTTTACTTTTTGAATAAAAAAAATTGTTAAGCTTATGCAGTTTATAATCTTGTAAAGGGAAATCACATAGTTGTGTTTCTCTGGATTTGTAAAGAAAAGGTGAATCTTTGTCCTTAAACCAGGATTTAGATTTCTTGGGAAATACTGAGGATGGTACTGCCGTACTGGAGGATAATTATGAAGATGTGGGAAGTGGACAAGAGTCTTATTATGTCTTGAGTTGTAATTTCAAGAGAAAAGTTGCCTAAGCTTTGCAGGGTGGAATGTGGTATGCTTCTAACACAATGAGGGCAAATAATGAGAGTTAACTTTAAGATATGATCTTTGAATCTTTTCTTAGTTTAGATAAAAGAAGAGAAGAAGATATGATTGATGAGGAAATAAGGCAAAACACAAATTAGAGGATGAGTTATCCTGCTCTCAAAGAAGCTACAAAGGCACATCAGGATAACAAAATTTACGAAGTAATGTTCTCCAATTGTGTTGAGTTCTTTTTGAGCTCCTTAAAGCAGAAAACTACAAAGAGATGAGAAAAAAAATATTTTCATTCCTTGATTTTGAGAGAACAAACTTAATTCTTAGTGATTCTTGCATTTCTATCCAACCAAGCATTCCAGATTACAGTAAGAACTGTAAATAATCTAATTTTACGTGTATTTCTTCATGCCAAACCCTTTAATATTTCTGACATGACCAACTTTCCTAAAATTACAAAACAAATGACTCCATATTTCCTAGAAAGCAACTCAATGAAGAGACATATGTAAATGACTTTTGCATCTCTAACAGTAGTACATAATTCGTTTTTCAGGGAGAAACTTCTTTTAGGTTGTTATATCTTTAATAATCATCGGTATTGATTCTATGGAAAATAGCAAGACACTCAAAAGCTCTTACTTTAGATAGAACCTTCACTTCCAATTTGATATGAAAAGAAAGAGGATTGGAATTGGTGGTAGAAGAGGTGCAGACTGGTAGATTTTTCAGAGTCCTCAACTTTAATTTGCTTAGGCATTTTTTCAGAAACTTTTGGGAAGGTAGATGAGAAATTATGATGACAGATGAAATTTGGAAAGTTTTGAAGAGGGACAAAGAGGGGTGAATCAATTTGCACTTTCTCCATTGCATCTCTCAATTACTTAACTGCTCTAGGTTTAGTTTCTTATAAATTTATATATATGAATAGGAATGATATAGGAGGTTAGGGTTAGATAGTAATACCAGTGGAGTTAGAATTTTAGTTAACTAATTTGATTTTCTTTATGCTATATCAAATATATTATTCTATTTCTGAAAATATTATAAGCAATTAATGTATATTTTTGTCTCTAATGTCCCCCGCTCCATCTCTAGTACTATAAATAGTACAGATTTAGATTTAGGTAAGACCATTTGGGCTCTTTCTCTCCTTCTCAGTAATAATCAATAGCATTTATTTGCAAAAATGGCTATTAGCCATAGCTACCAGGCTCTATTAAATTATAGAGCGAATCAACATTAATCTGGAAAAAATGGATTGTTCCTATGCAATTTTACTAATTGTTTAGCTTTTCGGGGTTTTCATCCATTGCATGCCAATGCTTATTGATGTTGCTAATTATATTAAAGGGAAGAATTTCTTTGTGACTCTCTCTCTTTCCCTTTTCTTTTCCCATTTTGCTTTTTGGTAGGTAAGGGACTTTCACATTGCTAAGGAGGAGGAAGATATTAGCTTCTATGCTGGATTTGTAGGTAATTGTTGTTACTTTCAGACTTTCAGTTGTAGTTGAAAATTTTTTTTTCACTGTTTAGATATTTACTACGGCTGGATAAAACTTTTCCCCCCTTAGGATCCTCATTTATGTTGGGAAGAGCTCTGACATCAATTTTTTGGGGGTGGCTAGCTGATCGATATGGTCGCAAACCTATTTTATTGATAGGGACATTTTCAGTGTGAGTTCTTCTACGCTTAAGCTTATAGACTTATCGAAAACTAATATGCAGGTCATTTTAATCTGAAATAGTTTTCAATGAAAATTTGGTCTCAGGGTCATATTCAATGCTTTCTTTGGTCTCAGTACAAGCTTGTGGATGGCACTTTGCACGAGATTTCTTCTTGGATGTTTCAATAGTGTACTTGGGACAATCAGGGTATTCTCCTTGCAAATGCTGCATTGCATATGCGCATGCAGATACATAATACATCTTCTTTATGGATGCATGTCTCAGATTACTAGTGAATGTATATATGAAATGTATGTATTTTTTTAAGTGAACCTACTTCTTTGCTTGCCCTTGCAGAAAGTTCAGAAATTTGTAGCATATCTCAGATCGCTAGTGAATGCATATATTATGTTCTTGTATTTATTTTCAGTGAAACCTAATTCTTCTTTATCTGTCCTAGGCGTATGCTTCTGAAATTTGTAGTGAAGAGTATCGAGCATTGGGATTATCAGTTGTAAGATAATTGCTTTGGTAACATGTTATAGTGTGTCATACATAATTGATGACACAAGGTGTTGAACTGGATTATCGTGTTCAGGCTAGTACGTCGCGAGGCATTGGACTGGTTATTGGCCCTGCTATTGGAGGTTTCTTTGCTCAGGTTTTCTCAAACTTTTATGCAACATACTATTAGAAAAGTTTCTTATGTTGCAGGATCACTGAGCTGATTTCTCTTTTTTTAAAGATTTGATTACTCATTTTAGTTATTTAGTTTCCTGTTTTGTATCTTGGAATTATGTATAAATCTTCATCTACTATTCAATCAGGTGTAAGGAAAATATGGTCCTTTCTTCTCTTCTTTCTTTACAACATCTAAACAACTTTTGGTTGGAAGGACAATGGCACTTATACTCCTTTTGTGCATTGGAGTATCCGATGAAGACACTTTTTGGCTCTAGGATCAGATTTACTAAATTGTTGCCTGTAAACATGCACATATACCCAAAGACTCCAGGTGGAAGACCTTTTGGTGTAATTGATTTGGAAAATAATTTGGACAACTTTTGAATTCCATTTTTATTTTTAGTTACTCAAGAAGGCATATGATTTTATCATACAGGAGGTAGTAAGTACTGCTTCACCCCAAATATACTTTGGGACGCTTGAAATAATAAGGCACAATAGACATTTGAATGGTGTTCATTCTTTCTTTCAGCCACTCCGTTTTGTTAGGGTATATTAACACATAAGGATTGGTCAATTATTTCCTCCTTTTGAATGAAAGAAATGAGGGTGTGATTGAAGTAGTAATACCAGTGGAGTCACCAGTATGCTCCAGTTATACAAGTATAGAATTTGATGTAACCATAAATTGCTGATTTGTTCACTCATCTTGTCACTTGCATAGAAATTTGGAGTATGATTTGTGTACTATATTATTTTAAGATGCATACTTCATCTATCGTTGGAGTATCACATAATTGTTTGCAGAACTGAAAATTCACCATTTTGCTGCAGTGGTGCCTCTTCATTTAAAATACTGGAAATGTAAAATTGAAGAAAAATTTGATGCTATTGTTTGACCCTGTTTTTGTTAAAATTTGATGCAATTGTTTGACCCTGTTTTTGTTATTATGCATACTTGTGTTTGTCATATGCTTTGATTTTTTTTCTTTTGATTTGTCAATAATTGTGTAGTAAATTGATAAAATGTGTTAATTTTTCTTTTTTGATTTGTCAATATCTGTTTTGTAAATTGATAAATTATGTCCATTTTTCTAGTTCTGAAATCATAAATATTTGTTTTGCGCATCTTTATTGTAGTTTGATTTTATATTTCATGGAAACTTTCTCTTTCGTGATCATTTTTCTCCACTAAATTGTCAGGTTCTTATTAAGCATGCTTATTTTCTGTGTTGTTAGCCTGCAGATAAATATCCAGATGTATTTTCAAAGAGCTCAATATTTGGAAGGTGTCTTTATCAATTAATGCTTTGAAATGTTAATAAGATAGTGTTTTCAAAATACATTTCCTCATTTGATGATACCTTTGTAGTTTCATTTGTGAGAGTTTTATGTTTGTGGAAATTCATATTGCAGGTTTCCCTATTTCTTACCGTGCTTCTTAATATCAATTTATGCACTCGGGGTTTTTATAGCTTGTTGGTGGCTTCCTGTAAGTTCAAATTTCTGATTATTATGTTCATTTCATTTCATGAACTTACTTATTGCGAGAATAATAGTAATAGACTGTCATCATGTACTTTGTGTTCCTTCGCACATCATAGTTCTTTTCTAAAATATTTTTAAATTTTTAAGAGAGCTTGATATGAGATGTGAATAATTGCTCCTTTTTCTTCATTTTGAACAGGATACTTTAATACCATATCATAAATTTCTTGTTCTCCACCCTCTGTCAAATGTGGCCACAGCACCCCAACCTCCCCCCAACTCTCAACCAGAAAGACAAATAATAATAATAATCTAATTTTATGTTAACAAATGGACAAATAAATAGTCCTTATATATAATTTGTGAAAGTTAGTTACTGACTTACTATTTGTCTAATTAATGGATAAGCACCATTATAATCGGAAAACAATGGATCTACATTTAAAATGCACGTTTCTATGAAATATAGCAGCAAAGGAAAAAAAATAACACGAGTAAATTGATGCTAATTTAATGAAATCTATTTTTAAATAAAATAGTACGATGATGCTTTTTTTATTCTGTTATTTTGATGAGAATTATAGAAATGAAATAAATGGAAAAAATGATGAATATTTCAGAACTTATAAAAATACATAATTTTCTTTAAATGGTTTTTTTTTTATATGAAACAAGTGATAATAAGCACCTCATAATCTAAAATGTAACTATCAAAATACCAAACAAGGCATTTTTGTCACAAAAGTTGGTAACTGGAAAATCAATGAAAAAAAAAAAAGAAAAAGAAGAAAGAGAAGAATTTGCTATCTTTACCTACTCAAAATAAATGCCTGGAGAATAAACAAGATTGGCCTCTAATATCTATCAAAGAGAATAACCTTCACTCAATTTAGTAGGGAAGAGAATATTTTAAATGATTAAGTTATAATAGGATACAAGTTAGAATATAAAAATGTGATCCCCAAATAAATACCATTTCATCTCTCTAAAAAGGTAGTTGCTTTCTCTATCATACGCTATATCTCTGGCAGTATTCTTATGAAATACTGTGATAACATGGACATCTGAATTGCAATCAGCAGAGTTGTGGGTTCTATATGTGAGTATGTTATAAGATCTCTTTGTTTACATGCAGGAGACACTGCACATGCATAACAAAAAATCAAATGTATCACGTGTTCCATGCGATGTGGAAGCTTCAGAAGAAAACTCTGATGGCAAAGAAAGTGTGATCAAAGCTGAGGATACAAAAAAGGTTCAGAAACAAAATTTATTGAAGAATTGGCCCTTCATGTCTATGATAGCTGCCTACTGTGTTTTCTCTCTTCAAGAGATAGCTTATAATGAAGTAAGTTTTCCTTCAGTCTGTCCTAAATTGAGTTTATAGTTGTTCATATGAGGGTAGTCTTTTCAACTATTTTTTCTAATTGTAAAGCCTGGAAAAGCTTGTTTTGAGGAAACAAATCAAATTGTCACCTGCAAAAGCCTGCATATATCTTGTATTGGGCTCTTCTTAAGTTTCCATTTTATGCAAATTCACTAAATGCAGAAATTTGGGCCAACAAAGAAAAAGATAAAAATTACCTCATGGTCTTGAAAACGAGAAGAAAAATGAAGGGTTAGTTGTTTGCTTTGGTGAGGTAAAACTTCTATTATTAACTGAACTTTAGAAATTTACAGAGGAAAAAAGTAGATCCCATGAAATCAGGGATTTATTCTATCACTTATTCTTAGGTTTTAATTCCCTAATTTATCCAAATCACAAAGAAATAAATCTTAACCAACTATTCTATATTTACCGACATGAACAGTGCTCTTTTTCCATTATATTGAAAACTTAGAAAAAACTAGTGTTTGCTTTATTAAAAGTTGGGTTTCTGTCTTCTGCATGATTTGGCCTTCAAAGTTTTGAATAATGGCCAATATGCAACCTGTTGGCCAATGCATAACTGAAGATGAAGAAAACGATATGTTATGTACCATGTTACCCACTGTGTATTGCAAATCACTTCGGAACATTGCCAAATCATTTGCAACTGCCATTACGGTTCAGTTTAAGAGTAACAGCAGAAATGACTGTTACCCATATAAGGAGGGATTCTGTTAGTGAAGCAACTTGAGATTTATGTTGTCTTCCTTCTTGCTTTTTTTTTCTTTGTTTCCTTATCGCACTTTGGCTAACAGATTGTCCAATGCTAAGATTCTCAGTTTGCTTCCTTGTCCCACATAATTTAAAGACATAACTGGTATTATCCTTTAAAATATGGCTAATAATAAAAAATATGTTGCTTATTAAGCTAACCTCTACTTTTAAAAATTTTCCTTTTTCTTTTAACTATAATAAACCTGTAAATGCTGAAATCTATTAGATTTCAACATATTCTATTAATTCTGGAATACATGAAAACACTTCGCACAATATAGTAAACTTAAACATCTATTAAACCAACAATTTAAAGTGGTTTTTCTGAATTGAAAATATTCATAGTGTGGTTTGATTCTCTTTCACCATGCTGATTTTAGAATTGTGTTACGTTTATGTTATTTTAAACATTGTTGTGAAATGATAGCTACTTGGACTGTTGACAGACCAAATTTAAGTTGACATTGGATTATTGCTAAACATTGGATTTTAAACACTAGAACAAATTTGATTCAAAGATTTAAGAGCATGTTAACCACCTTAAATATTAGTCAATTTTATTGCCAAACAATCATGCGCAGTTTAATGATAATAGTGCAAAAGCTATTTCCTAATAGTTAGATATAAGACAATAGTTACATTTATCAAAAAACTAGTCATCTAATTTGATTTATGGCATTTTATTGCAGGTATTCTCTCTTTGGGCAGTCAGTGACAAAAAGTATGGAGGATTAAATTTTTCTTCACAAGATGTTGGTGAAGTGTTAGCAATTTCTGGTTCGTGTGCCATAAACTGTGTAACTCTTAAAGTTCCCTTTTTGCCACTTGATAATTGTAGCATTTCATCCCCTATTTTTTGCAGGTTTTATTTGTAGAGTTTGGTGGGTGGATTTTATTTCTTTGAAATGGTCCGATACACCTCAAAGTCCTAAAATTAGATTTGTACTGGAGGATATCATATGACTTTGGGAAAGAAAACTCCTTTATGAATCAGCCAACAGGATACATATTGATATTGGTCTTAAATCCCTTAAAGAAGCACAAAAAGCAACCCTCTTTGAAAGAAACTAGTTGTGTATTGATGCTCAAAAGTTTTAATTTCATCTCAATCCAAATATAGTGAGATGAAGCTTTCCTTTTTGTTTTCTCCAAAACTCTAAAAAATCACTACAATAACACAACACTCATTGGGAACAATTCTCTGTGCCTATAAAGAACATTTATTCAAATCATATCAAGATCACAGCCTAAATGAAAGCCTTAGTATAGATGAAAAGTTTGACCTAAATGTATTTTGAGTCCAAATTCTCCTATCAAAGTACATGAAGGAGCAGAAGTCATCTATATGAAGTAGGGAAAAGGATACAGTCAAGTTCTTTAAGTCGCTATGAAAATGTATTATTGGGAATGGGGGCATCGCAAATGCTAAAAAGACTATTTAAACATGGAAAACCAAAGATAAAGGATCTGCTGCTTTCCATTTTTAGAAAATTCTAAATGCTATTGTAATTGTAGTGATAGAGTTATAGTAAATTCAAGTACTCTACTAAATATAAAGTTTCAATTATCATACTATGTGGGCAGCACAGACTCTTAGCACATAATTAATGACACAGTTACTGTCAGTATTCATGGCCTGTGCATGAAAAAAGAATATGTTCATGTTTTTATTTATTGATGACTTGAATATATATTTGCAGGTGTTGGCCTTTTAGTGTTCCAGCTTCTATTATATCCTCCAATTGAGAAAATCCTTGGGCCTCTCACAGTTTCACGCCTTTCGGCAGTATGAGCTTTAGAGCTTTCCATAACTATTTGATTCAAATTCCAGTTTTGTGAAGATAGAGTTTTATTTACTAGTTAATGTTTTATTCAGGCAATATCAATACCAGTGCTATCAAGTTACCCCTATATAGCTATGCTCTCCGGAATATATCTGCATGTGGCAATTAACTGTGCGTCCATCCTAAGGAATACTCTATCTGTAAGTGGATTTTACTGTGATTCTTTTTCTTAATTTTCATGTTTATTGATTTTTACTGTGTATTTAAACATGTGGCTTGTTGTATGTCATGTAGGTATCTCTAATCACTGGATTCTTCATATTGCTGAACAATGCTGTGGTATATTTCAATCATTTTATTTTGTGAAGTGTTTCAGTTTGTCATTGGAATTTTCATAGTTTCTTGGCGTTAATACATTTATTTTCCTGATGTTCTCTTAGCCTCAAAGTCAGAGAGCAGCAGCGAATGGCGTTTCATTGACTGCAATGTCTGTTTTCAAAACATTTGGTCCTGCTGGAGCCGGTGCCCTGTAAGTGTTAAAATGATTTTATGGTGCACTTTTGATAAATCAACATGATAACCAAACTATTAAAGGGAATGAATAACAATATTTCTTATTCACAGACAAAATAGTATCTACAACAACCCTATTTATAGTAGATACAAGGAGTAAAAATAGGACCAAATCAATTGCTAGTTTAAATACAAAAGATACACTTTCCCATTTCATAGCATTGTCTATACCGAAATCTCTACAGCTGTAAGACCACAAAAACTCACTGCAAAGAATCTTCAGAGATTATGACAGAAAATCATCATTGGCAGAAATTCCTGGTTCTGACACAAACATAAGTTGGTCCCTTTTACTCTTGTTGAGGTGCAAATATGCTCCCTTAACATTTTCTTCTACGAATGAAGTATGGAAAAGAAAAAAAATAAAATCATCAAAGTCACTAATATTGCATTCGGTTCTGAAGCTCTACATGTTTTAATTTTTATGCTATTATTATTAATGTATTGTCTCTCCTGTTTTGATTGGATAAGAAAAAACATATTTCCTATTCGAAGCACCATGCATAGCTGCCACAGTAAAAATGTTTTTCCTTTTATTTCTTTCTTAAAAACTTTGGAACTAGATTCAATAAATTACAGCACCATTGTCATCACATGCTTTCCCTTTTTTCTTTTTCCTTTCAAATTGCGTAAAACAGAACAGGATACCAGTATTTTTAAGGTTAACTGGTGAATATATGCTTCTTTGAATTACATATTGCCATTATTAATTGTCATCATTGTGAATTTGCAGTTTTTCTTGGGCACAAAAGCGACAGTTTGCTGCCTTCCTCCCAGGTGTGCTCATAATTTTCCAATCTATCACTCTATGAAAATAAAAGTTCTCTTTTTATTTCTAAAACAAAGAAAATATCATCTAATGGTATTTTCATTGCATTGCTATATTTATCTTCTTTTTTTTTCCTTCATCATGGAAGTGATGTTGAGGTAAAGTGTTAGACTGGAAATTAAATAGCCCCTTGAAACCAAAATGTGATGTCGAGGAATAGAAATTAAAAATGCTTTCTACAAAAACTAAAGGAGACAAAAATGTGGCCATTTGTTGTCTCCAATCAAGGGGAAAATTTTGAGAAACCTGCGTCATTGACAAATTAGAGTCATGATGATTGATGAGTTAATGAATTCAACATCAATAGATCTCCTATGCCTACCCATAATTGTTAGACCGTCAGATGGGGTGACTTTCTTAATGAGCTCATCAGCACTCTCTTCCCACTTACTCTTCCCCACCGAAAAATAAAAACAAAATTTACCCGATATGGTATCCGAAATTCCTTATAGCACATAAGTTAATTAGGGTTTTTTCTGGTTTATGGTTTTCTTGTGGTTTATTCCTTTTGTGGGTGAACAATCAAGACTTGTTATTGTGGGTCTCCTATGATGGCTAGATTAAATGGACTTATTTTTGTTCAACTGATTCCTTTTAGCGCACAGATTCTTGACAAACATTAGTCTGTCCCTTTCATAGTTTGTATGTTGAACTTGTTGCATGATTTTCATAGGATATTTTGGGACAAGA